>JABLTG010000014.1:0-192329 GCA_016618085.1 Neovahlkampfia damariscottae | reverse complement strand
CAAACCCAAACCCAAACCCAAACCCAAACCCAAACCCAAAACCCAAACCCAAACCCAAACCCAAACCCAAACCCAAACCCAAACCCCAAACCCCAAACCCAAACCCAAAACCCAAACCCAAACCCAAACCCAAACCCAAACCCAAACCCAAAACCCAAAAACCAAAAACCAAAAACCAAAAACCAAAAACCAAAAACCAAAAACCAAAATCTAAATCTAAATCTAAACCCAAACAAAAAACAAAAAACAAAAATGGAACAAAAATATATAATTCAATTTTCTTTAAATAGTGGAGGAAACCCTGGGAAACCTCAATGGTTCATTTTGTTTATTTTCCTGATAAAGACAATATTTTTTCTAAAACAGGGGTTTTTGAATGTTGTTATGGTTATTGTGGTTTTTTTTTTTTAGCGTTTGTTGATGTTTCTGTTGGTTTTTTTGTTTACTTCAGAAGTAAGAAACAAGTCCTCAGAATTGTTGTCTATATTATTGGTGTGCAAAATCGATTTTTACATTAGAATTGTTCTATTTGTTTGAGTAGTATGTAATATTGATCAAAAGGAAAAGATGATATTGATCTGATGTGACTGCAAAATTCGAAGCAACTGAGAAAAAGAGAGAATCACAGAATTCCATTCATCATAGTTTCTATTCATCAAATGTATAAGTTTGTTGTGTGGGTTTAGGGAAAACGTCTACTCTATTGTCGGTAAAAAATTTTTGACGAAGTCATGGCAGTACAGTACTTGAATTTCTATCAATTTTATTTTAGGGATTTGGGTTTTTTATTTTGCAAAAACATTTCTATTTGAGTTTGGCATAAACATCGAAAAGTAGGTTGACAGAAAACATTTGTTGTTCAAACTGGATATTCTTGATTGAAAAAATGTACATCAGAAACAAAACAAGATTGTATTTTGCATTGGGATAACAAACTTATTTATTTTCTTCTTTTATTTCTTCTGTAATTTCTTCAGTCGTGCTTTCTTTAGCTGTTTGTTCTTTTTCTGTTTCTTTCATTTCTTCGTCATGTACCGTAACTTTTATATCAGAGCTTATAATTTTTTCATTCTCTTCGAATTGATTCAAGTTTTTAATTTCAAATTTAATTTTGTTGAAAGAATCATTCAAGATGTCCAAATCTTCTTTTTGTTTTTTTAAACTTTTCAATTCTGATTTTACAAAATTTGAATAAGGAGATATTGAATTATTAATCCCTTGAATTGAATTATTTAAATCAAAATTAAATTGCATTTTAATTTCTTTTTTTAGTTTTTCTTTCAAAAAATTAATGTTTTTTTTGAATTCTAATTTTAATTTTTTATTTTTCATTGGAATAGTGTATAAACCAAGAACACCAATTAAAGACGCGGTCAAAATACCTGTAATTTCAAAAGTTAAAGAAGGTAATAATAAATATGAAGCTGTTCCAACACCAATTGCTGATAATTCAATTGATATTGTATTATAAATGGATGATTTAATTTCATTATTTATATTATCAATTTCATTCTTTTCATTTCTTAACTTTAAAATTTCATTTGAAGAATTTCCAATATTTAATAATAATTCATTTCTATTAAATTTGAATTCATTTTTTAAAGATCCAATTAAATTATCTTCTGAAATATTTGATCTTTTTAAAATAAAATCTTGAATAGATTTATGTTGTCTTTATTTTTAAATTAAGTTTTAAATTTTACCTATATTTTCTATCAATTATCCAATCAATTAAATTTGAAACAAATTTATCAATTGAAGGAATAAAATCAGATACTACTTCATTTTTAAATTTTTCTTCAATCTTTTTTTTATTTGATAAATTAAAAAAGTTTTTCAAAGTTAAAACTTCATCAAAAAAAATATTTGTTCTTTCATTGAATTCTAAGAATATTTTTTCAATTGAATCTTCAAATAATTTAAAATCTGATTCCATATCATTTAAAAAATAATTTAATTGATTTTCAACTTTTTTAATTGTTCCTTCATCTTTTTTTAAAATGTTTAATTTTAAATTTAATTCATTTAAATTCTTAATTAATATTTTTTCACCAACACCAATTTGACTTTTTAATTTTAATTTTATTCTTTCTTCTGAATTTAAATTATTAAATAAATAGTTTTCTAAATTTTTAAATTCTTTTGATATTTTTGATTCATCTAAATTTAATTTAAAGTTCAAACTTTCTAAACTTGAAATTGAATATAATTTAGTTTCAATTCCAATTAAATTTTTAATTCCTTCTTTTATAAAACTTTCAACTTGATTTAATTCTTCTTTTGATTTAAATAAATCAACTTTATTTAATACTATAATTATTTTCTTTCCCCATTCTTTTATATTTTTCATAAATTCTTTTTCAGATTCAGAAAATGGTCTTTCACAAGATGTAATAAATAAAATAAAATCAGATCGTGGAATATATTTTTTAGTTATTTCTTCATGTTCTCTAAGTATTGCATTTGTACCAGGTGTATCAACTATTATAATAAAAAATATATATTAAATACCAATTTTAATTCCTTTTAACCAATTTAAAGGTAATTCCATTAAATTTTGATTTTTATTAATATCATATTCTTCTTTTAATTCATCACCATATTTAATAATATGAATAGTTTTAGTTGTCGGTATTACACCTTCTTTCATATATTTATCTCCTAATATTGAATTAATAAAAGATGATTTTCCAGAATTAAATTCACCAACAATAGTTATTAAAAATAATTCATCTAATTGTTCAATTGTATCTTTTAAATATTTTAAATCTTCTTCATCTCCATTCATTTCTTTTATTGTTTTATATAAATGATAAAAAGTTTCTTTTTCTTTTGTTAAAATATTTTCTTGTTTTTTTGTCAAATTAAATTCTTTCTATTTTGATTAATATAATATTTAATACTGTAGTATGAATGAATCTAGTTCTTCTAACATGTCTACCAACCAATTTGATACTTCTTTTTAACATGTTCAAAGTTTGATTTCAAAATGTTATGATTGGTTGAAATATTTTGAATGAAATAAAAATTTATTTTTAAAAATCAAATAAACTTTCACCTGTATTTTTCTTTTTCTTTTTTTCTTTTTTAGTTGTTGTCAAGAAATTCTCATCATCATCATTGAATAAATTTGTCGATTTCTTTTTTGTTGATTTTTTTGTTGTTGTCTTCTTTTCATCCATTAATGAATCAAAATCAATAGTTTTCTTTTTCTTTTCTTCTTCTATTACTTTTTCTTTTGGTTCATCATCAAATAATGATTTTGTTTTTTTCTTTTCTTTTTTTTCAACAATAGGTTGAGTAACATCAAGACTCACTTCATCTTTTTTACTTTCTTGATCAAATAAAGAAGTATTTTTTAATTTTTCTTTTTTTTTTGTTGATGTAACTTCTAAAGTATCATCTTCATCAAATAATGATTTTGATTTTTTTTCTTTTTTCTTTTTTTTTGAATCATCACTATCAAATAAAGATACTTTTTTCTTTTCTTTTTTTGGTTCTTCATCAAATAATGATTTGTTTGATGATTTCTTCTTTTCTTTTTTTGTATCATCAAGTAAATCATCAACATCTCCCATTGAATTAAATAATTTTTGAGCATTCTTTTTTTCTTTAACTTCTTTTGGTCTTTTTTTATGTTCAAAGATTTCAAATGAATCATCAGATTGATCAAATAAATTTGATTTTTCATTTTTCTTTTTTTTTTCATTTTCTAAATCTGATAATCTCTTTTCTTCTTTAATTCTTTCTTTTTGTTTCTTTTCTTCTTCTTCTTTTTTCTTTTCTTCTTCTTCTTCTTCTTTTTTTAATCTTTCTTTAATTCTTTCTTCTTCTTCTTTTTTTAATCTTTCATTTTCCTTTTTAATTCTTTCTTCTTTTTTAATTCTTTGTTCTTCTTTAATTCTTTCTTCTTCTTCTTTTTTAATTCTTTCTTCAACTTTTAATCTTTCTTCAAATCTTTCTTGTTCTTTTTCTTCATCAATTTTTGAATCCTTTTTCTTTTTTGTTGAAGTAAAATCATCATCATCATCATCATGATCTAATGAAAATAATGAATTCTTAATTTCTTTCTTTTTTGGTGTAATTTCTTTTTTTTCAACATTTTCAGTTAATTCTTTCTTTTTAACATCATTATTATTGTTTTCATCACTAAATAATGAAGTTGATGTTTGTTTGACCACTACATTTGTATTTGGTAGAACAGTCTTTTTAGTTGGTGGTCTTTTCTTCTTTTTTGATTTTGCTCTATTTAAATTGGAATGTTCTAAAATTGGTTTAACTGATCCTCCATCTCTTGAACTATTTGTATTATCTTTCTTTTTTGAAATATCAGTCAAGAATGAATCATCTAAATTATCACTTTTTGAAGAGGTAGATGATATTGATTCAGTTTTTGATGTTTTTCTTTTTATAGGTGGCATACCTCCTCCCATATTCATTCTTTGTAATCCTGCAATTATACTAGATTGAAATACATTTTTTGGGTTTGTATTGCTAACTTGTTTTTCTTCTTTTTTTTCTTCTTTCTTAAGTTTTTCATCTAAATCATCATCCATTGAAAATAAAGAAGAGGTTGTTTTTGTTGTTCCTTTCTTTGTTTTTTTATCTTCTTTTTTTGATTCAAATTGAAATTCTTCTTCTTCTTCATCATCTTGAGAAAATAATGAATCCAATTTTGAATTTGTTTTTGTTTTTGTTTTTGTTATAGGTGTTGACTTATTACTTGTTCCCATAAAATCATCATCATCTAAATCATCATCTAAATCATCGAATAAACTTGATTTTTTTGTTTTTTGTTTTTTATTTTCTTCTTCTTCTTTTTCAAATAAAGATGTACTTTCTTGTTTATCTTTTGTGAATTCATCAACATCACCATCTTCTTCATCTCCAGAAAATAAAGATGATTCTTTTTTAATAACTTTCTTTTTTGGTGGTCCTGACATATTCTTTTGTAATCCTGCAATAATATTGGATTGAAAATCATTTTTCTTTTCTTTTTTATTTTCAATTTTAGAATCAAGATCATCTCCAGAAAATAAATCAGAATTTGTTTCTTTTTTCTTTGGTTCCATGAAATCATCTTCATCATTAGAGAATAACGAAGATTCTTTTTTTTGTGATTTCTTTATTTTTAGTTCATCATCAAATTCATCATCTAAAAATAAAGATGATTCTTTCTTTGGTGTAATTTTCTTTTCTTGTTTATCTTTTGTGAATTCATCAACATCCCCATCTTCTTCTTCTTCTTCTTCATCTCCAGAAAATAAAGATGATTCTTTTTTAATAACTTTCTTTTTTGGTGGTCCTGACATATTCTTTTGTAATCCTGCAATAATATTGGATTGAAAATCATTTTTCTTTTCTTTTTTTGGTTCATCTTCCAAAATATCATCATCATCATCTTGTTCATTTCCAAATAAATTACTTTCTTTTTTTGATGATTTCTTTTTATTTTCTGAAAAATCATCAATAATATTTTCTCTTGGAGACATGAATGAATTTAACATTGAATCAACATCACCAATATCACCAAATGTATCATCTTCATCTTTTTCTTCTGAAAATAAATCTTTTTTCTTTTTCTTTTTTGTTTTTTCTTCAAATAAATTATCATTATTTGAAGAAAAGAAATCTTCACCTGATTCAAAACTTAATATTTCTTCTTTTCCTTTTTTTTTATTTTTTTTAATTTCTTCTTCATCATCATCAGAATCAAGATCAAACATTCCTTTTTTCTTTTTTTCAACTTCTGTTTCTTTAAATAATTCATTCTTTTCTTCTTTTTCTTCTTTTTTATCAGGTCCACTACCCATAATAGATTCAATATCAAAATCAAAATCATCTTCTTTTCTTGTTTTAGTTGAAAATAAATCAAAATCATCATCATCATCACCAACACCACTTGTACCATTATTATTAGTTGTACCTTCTTTATCTTCACCAAATAATGATGAATTAGTATTTCCAAATAATTCACCATCACTAACTTCTGCAACTTTATTTTCATTATTACCATTACCACCAAACATATCATCAAATGTTTCTTCACCACCATCACCATTTCCAAATATATTATCTTCATTAAATTCACCTTGTGGTGTTCCTTTATTTTCTATTACTCCTTCATTGAATGGTACTTCTTCTTCACTTTCTTCACTATCAGAAATGAATTCATCTTCTTTTAGTCCACATAATTCATCATCAAAAAATAATTGTGATCCAATAATGAATGGTAATGAACTTAATAAAAATGGTTCAATGACTGTCTTCTTTTTATCATTTGAATATTGAGTTTTAATTTCTTCTTCTTCTTCTTCTTCATCATCATCTGAATCTTCAAGTGGAATATTGCATATTTTTAATGCTTCAATTCCATGTTGAATAGATTGAGCATAATTATTTTCGGATGAACTAATCGTTTCATTCTTTTCAACTTTATTATTTTGATTTTCTTCATCATCAATTCTCTTTAAAAATGGATATAAGAATTATATTAAACTTTACATTTTCAACAAATTGAGTATTTGATAACATAATGAATTCATTAAATGTATTTGAAAGTTTAACTTCAGAAGTCTTTGTTTGATATACCAAATCATTCACATTGTCATTAATATTTTCTAATCTTGTGAATAATCTACTTTGAAATGATTTCAAGTAAGAAAGTAACTTATTTTTAATGAAATGAAAAATAATACTTTTTCGTCTGAATCAATATCCCAAATGTTGGATTTTTTGAGATATTTCAAATCTTCTGAAGTTTCTTCTTCTTTTGATTCTAATTTTAGATCTGGAATTACTGTTTCATTTTGAACGTTGCTCACTTCTTGAGTTTGTTCCACTAAATTTTCATTTTGTGAAACAGTAACAGCTGGAAAGTCATCAAATGTAGGTCTTGATGTATCATTTGATAGTTCTAATCTCTTACTCCAATTTGGAGGCGGAGGAGGAGGAGGTGGAGGAGGCAACGACATTTTCTTTCGTTTCTAAAATTTTCTACAAACGAATTTGATTGGAGAGTTTTTTTTGGAAGAAGAAAAAGTAAAAAAATTGTTTTTCAGAAGTATTAAGATGATTTTATTGTTTTTCTCAAAAAAAGTCAGGAAATTTATCTAAATATAACTGACCAATCATTTAACATCTACAAAAACGAAAAAATGAGCAACGAGGAAACTAAAAAAGAGGATTTGATGGAAATTGAAAAAAAAGAAGAAACTCCAGAAGAAAAATTGGAAAGAGAAAAGAAAGAAGCTTTTGATACAATGATTTCAGGTGAGGACTTGTTTATTTTTTTAAAAAAATAAAAGACGTGAAACAAAACATTAGTTTAATTAAAAGAGGAGTTCAAAATAATGATGACCGTTTAATAGGAAGAGCTTTAAGACAAAACTTAACTTTAAGAAGAAAATTAGACAAAGTTACACTTTGTACAGTTATTTCACAAAATTTACCTGAAAATTGTGAAAGAAAGAAATTACTTCTTGATTATTTCAAAGATATTAAAGTTGATAGTTTTGATACAAAGAAATTAAAAAAGTTACCTGAAGTTGAAGTATTTTTACAAATTTTGTTGACAGTTCATCTTATTGATACAAAAAGATATGAAGAAGTTTGAATTATATATTTTTAATAATTATTAGGCTGTTATTTGTTCAACAGATATGATTGAATATATTAAAAAGAATAATAGAAATACTTTATTTTTATTAGGTTCAAAAGCATATTTTTATTATTCAAGAAGTTATGAACTTACCAATCAACTTTCAGTAATTAGAAGTGAACTTTTAAAAGGATTTAAAACATCATGTTTAAAACAAGATAAACATGGACAAGCAGTATTAATGAATTTACTTTTAAGAAATTATATTGAAGAAAATTTATATGACCAAGCAAATCAATTAATTTCAAAATCACCTTCAATTGATTTTCATTCAAATAGTCAATTAGCAAGATATTTTTATTATAAAGGAAGAATAAAAAGTATTCAATTAGATTATAGTCTTGCTTATGATTGTTTAATGCAAGCAATTATGAAATCACCAACAGGAACAGCAAAAGGATTTAGAACATCTGTATTACATGTTATTTTATTTCTAATAATATTTTTAAGTGTTATAAATTAATGATTATTGTTAAATTATTAATGGGTGAAATTCCAGAAAGAAGTGTATTTACACAAAAAGGATTAAAGAAATCACTTGAACCTTATTATGATTTAACTAAACAAGTTCGTGTAGGTGATCTTTTAAAATTTAGAAAAGTTGTTGAAAAATATTCTGAAACATTTAAATCTGATCAAACTTATTCACTTGTTCAAAGAATTCGTCAAAATGTTATTAGAACTGGTTTAAAAAAGATTTCAATTTCTTATAGTAAAATATCATTAAAAGATATTTGTGAAAAACTTAATTTAGAAACACCAGAAGATGTTGAACATATTGTTGCAAAAGCTATTAGAGATGGTATTATTGATGCATCTATTAATCATCAACAAAGTTATATTAAATCAAATGAATCAATTGATATTTATTCAACTTCAGAACCTTCTCTTGTTTTTGAAAATAGAATTGAATTTTGTTTAAAAGTTCATAATGATTCAGTTAAATCATTAAGATTTCCATCTCTTAAAAAACAACTTCAACAACAACAACAACAACTTGAAAACTCAGAATCAGAAAATGTATTTGATGATATTTTAGATGATTTAGATGATGATGAAGAAGATGGTATGGATGAATTTGGTGGTTTATAAAATCAGTTAATAAAAAAAATTATTCTTTTTTTTTTTTCATTTAATAAAATTCTATCCAATCAAGTAGTTTCGGAGTTTAAAATTAGTGATGTCAGAACTAAAAAATTTAATCGAAGAAACAGATGAATTAGTTTGGAAGAATACATTATTTTTATTTTGTAAAGAAAATGAAAAGAATAATTCATTTAATATTGAACAAGAAGAAAAAGAAAAGTTTTTACAAGTTTGTTGTACAAAATATCTTTATAATAATGAATTTAAAAATGAAGGTAAATTTAAATATATTGTTAAAAAAAAAAGAAATGAAAACCTTATTATATCAATGTATTTGTTTTTTATTAAGAGAAAAGAAAGGATTAAATTATATTATTTCTGATTCTAAATTTTTAGATATATTATTAATTGAATGTTTTGAAAAAGAAAAGGAAGAAGTATTTGAAGAATTAAGATGTTTAATAAATGTATTACATCAAAATGATAATTTAAGATTAATATTTTCAAATTATTTATCAAAAACTAAATTTAAAACAATTTTATTTTTATTAAAAAAGAATAATGCAAATTATTTATTCTTTCTTTCAAAAATATTATTTTATGCAACTTATAATTCTAAATCATGTAATGAATTATTTGAATTAGATTCATCATTATTTTTTGAAATATTTAAAAAGTTTAATCATTTTTTAGATAATTTAAATCAAGATATTTTAAAACTTCAATTTTTTGAATTATATTTATCTGAAACTATTAAATTTTTATTTAATTTATTTGCTCATTTAAAAAGTTCAAATTTATTTTTTAATGAAACGTAAACATATTAATTTTAATTTTTTGTAATAGAACATCTTCAATTTTTAAAAAAATATTAAAATTACAAAGTGAATATTCAACCATTTCAAATGATCCAATCATTAGAGTATTACAAGCATTAATGTTTTCTTCAGATGATTTTATTAAAATATTTTATTTTAAAAATCAAGTTTTAGATGAACAAGTATTACATTTCATTTTACAATTCTTTTTTAATAATATAAATGATGAATCATCATTTTCAATCATTTTAAATCCAATCATTATTTTTTTAGAAAAATCAATTCAAAATTTAAAAATACGTAAAGTATTACAAAAATGGTTAATTGATAGAAATACTGATAAATTTGAAATTAAAATACCAAATGAATATTTTGAAAGAATTGAAAAAGAAAAGATTGAATCAGAAAAAAGAATTGAAGAATTAAGAAAAAAGAGAATAGAAGAAGAAAAACATAAAGGTGATCAAGATGAAGATGATGATGATGATGAAGATGAAGAAGATGATGATGATACAAATGAGAAATTTAATCCAACTGAAGGATTAAAAACACCTTTATCAGTTTTAATATCTCATATGACACATTTTAATTATCAATTTAAAACATCTGTTTGTAATTTTCTTTTTACTTTGTAAGAAATTCAGTTTTCTAATATTTTAAAGATGTGATCATGATACACAATTTTATATTAATTTATGTGGAAGTAAAACAAAGAGATTTTAATTAATTTAAATAGTTGGACCTGCTGCAGGATTTTTAGCTGAAAAAGGAATGTTAAGTAGTTTAATGGGTGGAAATTAAAAATATTGGATCTATGATTAGACCAGTTCAAAAATAAATTATTTTCTAAATCTTTAATGTTATGACTAATATTTCATCTATAGAATGAGGATTTGTTCTTAAACTCAGGTGTCTTAATTACATCAAAATGCACTTTTTTTTATCTTTTGATTTTTGATTTATTTTTGTTGATGATGTAATCTCTTCTTGAGCCACTACCTTATTTTGAATAATTTCTTTTTCTTTTATTGTTTCAGTATTTACATTTTCAACTTTTATTTTCTCTTCTTCAATAATCTTTTCTCCTATTCGTTTTTTCTCTTCGTTTTCTTCTATAGTTTCTTGTTTAGTTTCTTCTTTGTTTTCATTAAATTCTTTTTTTTCTTCTTCTTCTTCCAATTCTTCTTTTTCACTCTCTTCTTCTTCTTGACTTTCTTCTAATTCATATTCTTCATCACTCCCCACTTCAAATTCATATTCAGTACCTTCATCAAGTATTTCATCAAGTGTTGGAATGTCTATTGTCCTTTTGACAAAGGTTTTATATGGCATTACAAAATCTTGTGGTAAATCATCTTTTGCTGCTTCAATCAAATTTTTTATTTTCTTTTCAAATCCTTCTTTGTCCTTTCTCCATTGAACAGATGCATCCACATTTGCAGGTGAACTAGTATTAGGATCACAACATACTTTGGATGAAAGAAAGAAATATTTACCTTTGAACCGATAATAAGACTGTTTCAGGACTTTGTGTTGGTAACCACCTTTCCTCAGGTCTTTCACCACTCATAGGATCATCACCACTAGGATGAAGTATACTAATACAAACTTAAATATTCTTCAATGATTTAAATAGTTGTTACCTTTTCCATCTTCATAGACATTTGGATGCCAAAAATTTGATATAAAT
The DNA here is from genome assembly GCA_016618085.1 of Neovahlkampfia damariscottae. Taxonomy (NCBI): domain Eukaryota; phylum Heterolobosea; class Selenaionea; order Neovahlkampfiida; family Neovahlkampfiidae; genus Neovahlkampfia; species Neovahlkampfia damariscottae. Next base: position 181,075 of record JABLTG010000014.1, on the reverse strand, counting down.
GATAAAGTAGGAGGTGAATATGGGTAACTTTATGAATTTAAAAAAATTTATGTTTTTTCTTACTCTGCTGGAAATTTAAACTGTAATTTAAATATTCCATTTTCATATGGTGTTTCTGAAGGACCTTCTAAATAAACATCCCATGTAAATACATCACTTTCATTTGAACCAGTTGATTCAATGACATCTTTTTTGAACACATTGTTGTAAATAAAGAATTTGATTGGATACTAAAAATAGAATAAAATTTAATGTTTAAATGAATGAATCAAAGTCAGCATCAAAATCAGCATCAAAATCATCATCTTCATCACCTGGACCACCAAACATATTTGTTTTTAAAATACTTGTTGGTTCTCTGTCATCATCATCTTCATCAGAAGAATAATGATCATTTTGTTCAATTTCATCATCATCATCATCATCATTTATTGATTTATCTTCTTTTGATAGAGCCAACATTACTGATGAACTAATACCTTTACCATGTGGTTTTTCACCACCAATATCTTTTGACATAATTTTATTAAATTCTGATAATTGATTTGTTACAAACATCTTCCATTCTTGATTATCTTTTAAATAAGATTCAATTAATTTATCAGATGTTGAAATATCTAAAATTAAGTTTGCAATTTGAAAATAAAATATTTTTAAGTTTTGATTTTCATTTTTTATAATTTTATCAATAATTTTAACATCTTCAAATATTACTCTTTTTGATTCTTCTGATCCATATTTATATTTTAATATATTCTTAAAAATATTTAAAATTTTAACATGTAAAATATTATTAAATGGAAATATTGAAAATAAATTGAATATTGAATTTAAACTTTTTGATAATGTTATATCAATTTTAGAAAATAAACATGATCCAATAGATAACTAGTTTGAATTAGTAATATTATTATATTTTACATTTAAATAATATTCAATCATCTCTAATTTTAATTCACCAAATGATTTAATATCACCAATAGTAGTGGTGATGATATTAGTACTATTATCAGTATCAGTATTAATAATTTGATTATTCAATGATACATTATCACTATTCATTAATGCTTCATTTTTAAATAAAATATTAAAATATGAATCATTTGAATTTAATATTAAATTTAAAATATTATCTTCTTCTTCTTCTTCTTCTTTTTCATCAAAATTAGAATCTAATAAATATTTAATAATAGTATTAAAATATTGATTTGAATATTTAAATAAAGATATATATTTAAATTTAAATAAAATATTAAATATAATTTCAATTACATCTTTGGATTGAATTTTCATTGATAAATTTGAATTTGGTGATTTATTTAATATTTCTTCAAATAAATTAAATATATTTGAATGAATATCAGAATTATTAATTTTTAATTCTTCAATTAAATTTAATATAACATTCTTTTCAATAATCCATTCTTGTATAGTTTCAATTTGTTGTTTTAATTCTTCATTTAAATCATTCTTTTTTGACATTATAAATAATTCTCTTAACTTTTCTTCAGTCATATTAGATCCATTTATTTGTTCTTTTTGTGATAATCCAATGATTCTTAAAAATATATCATCAAAATTATAAATATCAAAATTAGAAATTAAACTAGTATATCATTAATTATATCATTCTATCTTACTTTAATAAAATTAATTCATTTTTAATTAAAAAATTAGTAATTTCAATATAATTATGTTTTAAAAAATGTTTAAATACTTTAGAAAAATAAAAATCATGTGATGTATTCAAATTTCCATATTTTTCTTCTTTTAAAATATTAACAATATGAATAACCTAAGCTTACTTTTAATTTTTCTATCTTCTAAAAAATGAAATAGTTTCTTTAATATATCATTATTATTAATTATTTTTTCATTAATCATTTTAATATTACATAAAATAATTTCACAACAAACATATGGATATTTATGTAATTCTTTTTCATTCTTTTCATTTATATCTTTATTAGATTCAACAGTTGTAATAGTAACTAAATATTGAATAATTAATTTAATATTTTCATCTTTTGAAAGACTATATATTAAACGTATTCTTATTCTTACAATTTGAGTAATCCTTCATGTTCTGCTTTTACTTCTTGAACTAATTTATCAGTATCAATAATATCTTCAAAAGAGGCTTGGTCTTCTATTAATTTATCAAATGGTGATGCCTCAAAAATATCAAGATCCCAAATACCTTAAAGTTCAGTCAGTTAGTTTTTTTTTATTTTTTTATACTCCCTCCAGAACTCTTTTCGTTTGTTTGATTCTTTTCCATTTCATCCACTGGAAATTCTTCATTCATTGCTTTAAATAATGCTATTTTGAATTAAAAAAAAAAAAAAAAAAAACGTTACCTTCATTCATTTTAGAAACTTTACTTTAACTCAATTTTATTGGTCCTTTTCAACAAGAGTTTTGATTTGTCAAATTTCCTCATACTCAATCAGAAGATAAACCCAAACCCAAGAGATTAAAAGAGAATGAAACAACTTTTCATTTTAATTTTATTTAATTTTATATTTTTATCCATACAAAAAGAATACCTTGTAATTTTAAATGAATATATTTGGTCAAAAGATCATTTTGAATATTTAAAGAATATTTGTAAAGAAGAAAGAATAAAAGAATATGAATATTTTATTAGAAATAGAAATAATAAATCTATTTTAAAATATCCAAGGTAATAAAAAATAAATACAAACTTAAAGTGACTTTATTATTGTAAATTTTAAAAATGAAACTATGATAAATATTTTAAAAAAAAATAAAAAAATAAAAAAAATAATTGAAGATAATCAATTAAATTTTAGAAATATATTAGAATTTGAAAGAATAAATAGTAAATTTAGTTTAAAAGAAGAGAGTGATTATAAAAGAAGAATATTAATGAATCAAGATGTTACAGATAAATTACAAGCTAAAAAATTATGGGATAGAGGTATTACAGGAAAAGGTATTAAAATAGGAGTATTTGATACTGGTTTAAATAAAAATAATGATGCATTTAATAATATTGAAGAAGTTATTAATTTTACAAATGAAAAAGATTCAAATGATAATTTAGGACATGGTACATTTGTTACAGGTATTATTTCAAGTAAAAAAGAACCAAAAGGTTTTTCACCTGATTCAAAAATATATTCATTTAAAGTATTTACATCATCACAAGTATCTTATACAAGTTGGTTTTTAGATGCATTTAATTATGCATTATTAAGTGGAATAAATATATTAAATTTATCTATTGGTGGTCCTGATACAATGGATATACCTTTTATTGAAAAAATATGGGAATTAAGTTCAAATCATATTATTATTATTTCTGCAATTGGAAATGATGGTCCAAAATGGGGTACATTAATGAATCCAGGTGATTTAAGTGATGTTATTGGTGTTGGTTCAATAGGTTAGTTTATTATTTATTAAAAAAAAAGATGAATTTGATTCTATACCAAAGTATTCATCAAGAGGTATAACTACTAAAGAATTAAGATTTGGAAGTGGAAGAGTAAAACCTGATATTGTTACCTATGGTAATAGAATAAGAGGTATTGGTATTCATAATCAAATATCAATATTAAGTGGTACTTCAGTTTCATGTCCTGTTATAACTGGTGGTATTGCATTAATATTAAGTTCATTAAATGAAGAAAAAAGAAAAGAAATTAATATTGGAATGATTAAACAAATATTACATGATTCATCTGATAAATTAAGATATCCATCTATATTTGAACAAGGTTCTGGTAAATTTAATTTATTAAAAGCATATGAAATATTAAAAAATTATAAACCAAAATTATCAAGTTATCCAAAACAATTAGATTTAACAAATTATTATGATGGATGTAAATATATGTGGCCATATTGTTCACAACCAATTTATTATACTGGAATACCATTAAAATTAAATGTAAAAATAAATATAAATCTTAAATAATTTAGATTACATTAATTAATGGATATAGTAATATTTCTTTATTTAAAAGAGTATTTTCTTAGATCAAGTTTATAAAAAATTAAAAATACCAAAATTTATTGGAACTAAAAATGGAAATATGTTAAATATTAATATTTTAGAAAATGAAATTATTTTATGGCCATTTTCAGGACATATTTCAATTGATATTTTAGTTAATAAAAATGGTAATTTCTTTAATGGAATAGTTGAAGGAATAATTGAATTTAATGATGAATTAAATACTATTTTAAAAATACCATTAAAAATAGAATTAATTAAAACACCTTTAAGAAGACATAGAATATTATTTGATCAATATCATAATATACAATATCCTGTAAGATAGACATATGTGTGATTAATTATTAAATATAGATTGGATTTATACCAAGAGATAATTTAAATAATCAAAAAGATATACTTGATTGGAATGGTGATCATATTTATACTAATTATCGTGAAATGTATAATTATTTAAGGAGAAAAGGTTATTTTATTGAAATTTTAAATCAAAATTTAATTAAATTTAATTCAAATAATTATGGTACTTTATTAATGATGGATTTAGAAGAAGAATATACAAAAAATGAAAGAAATAAATTATATGAAGATGTATCAAAAAATGGTTTATCTTTAATTATAATTGGTCAATGGTATAATAGATATATATTAAAAAAAATTAAATTTTTTGATGATAATACACATAAAGTATGGTTTCCATTAACAGGTGGTTCAAATTTACCTGCATTAAGTAATAATAAAATGAATATTAATCTATTTTTAGATGGATTATTATCACCATTTGGTATTTCATTTGGTAATAAAATATATGATGGTGAAATTGAAATAAAAAATAATAAATTAAAAATACAATCAAGTACAAGTATAATTAGATTTCCAAAAGGTGGTATGATTGTATCATTTGAATTACAAGATAAAACATCAAAATTACTTTCAAATTTAGATTTAAAAGAAATAGTTCCATTGATTGGTTTTTCAAAATTTGGTAAAGGTAGAATATCAATATTTTGTGATTCCAATCCATTTGAATCAAATCCACAAAATGAAAATATTGATTCAAATTTTTATTTTTTAGAAAGATTATTAGAATTTACATCCAAGGGTATTATTAATGAAGATTTTAAAAATACAAATTATAAAATATTAAAAGAAGATGAATTTATATTTAAAGATTCAGAATTACCAGAAAGAATTGAAAATTCACCTTTACTTGAAATATCTTTAGTGAACAAAAATGAATTATTAAATGCGAATTCATTACCAATTCAAAATGATTCATTTTTTATTGGTAGAAAATTAGTTTCAACTTTTAAAGTTAAACTTCCATCTGGTAAAATATTAATACCAAGTTTATTAATGTTTATTGGTTTATCTTATTTCATTTATATATTCACAAGAAATTTAGTTGTAAGAGAAAGAAGATATTCAATTTGATCAAAATATCTTAATCATTTTGGAATTCAATAAGATGAGTTTCAAAAAAAAAAATAAATTTATTTTCCATTCATTTAAACTCTGTTTTATTGGTTCAATCTCAATTACCAATCATTGTGGTTTATTTTTTAACACAACTAAAACATGTCAGCAGCAGAAGTAGATGCAATTTTAATTGATCAATTAAAAATTTGGGGTATTGAAGTTGATTCTTCAGTTGAAACATTTCAAGATTTTGATAAAAACTTATTGTATCGCTCTGTTTATGAATTTTTAAAGATTATATTTGACGAAGAGAAATTAGTTGATGTTCCACCAAAATTACCAGTTAAAGAAATGGCACAAACCTTTAAAATTTGTAAAAAAATTTAAAAATAAAACTAAAAAATTAAAGGTAATGAAGTTGTGTCTTTAATCAAATCTATTGGCTTTAGAAAAGAAATTAATTTTGATTTTTTTCTTTATCCAAATGAAAATGATTCAAGAGAAGTATTTAGTTTTCTTTTAGAAAAAACACAAAAAGTGAATGAAAAAGAACAAGTTGGAGATGAAAATAAATATTTTGAAAAGATGACCACAGAAGAAAGAATGAATGAAAAATTAAATGAATTAGTTAAATCAACATGGATTCAAAGAACTAATGTTAATAATTATTATATAAATTTAAATAAAATGAAAACAACATTTATTTCATCTTCAAATGCACAAGAAAGATTAATTTCAAATCAAGAAAAATATAAAAATAATTTATTTTCAAGGTAAAATTAATATTTATTTAAAAACATGTAGTATTTTTGAAGATAATGAAATTAAATTAGTTAAACAAGAATTAAATCAACAAGAATTAAAAAATGAAAAAAATGAAAATTTAAATTATTTAAAAGATGCATTAAGAATATCAAGAAATACAAAAATTGAAATTAAAAATGTTTTAAAAGAAGGTAATACTATGAATCATAATGATGATAATGATATTGGAATATTAAATGAAAGTGGTTTTAATTTACGTAAAAAATTTGAAACTGAAGAATCATCAAATATTGGTGATGGTACTACATTAAGTAGTGGTAATGGTAATAGTGATGAAAAGTTAAATAAAGAAGAACAAGAAAAAAAAAGAATTGAAGAAATGGAAAATTTAAATAAATCAATTGAAAAATTAAAAAAAGCAACAAAAAATATTGAAAATACAATATTAAAATTAAATTTAAATATGAAACAAATGAGTGAAGTATTAGAAAAAGAAAAAGAAAAAAAGATTAATTTTGAAAAATCATTAAAAATTATTGGAACAACACAAAAATTATTAGAAAATAAAGATGAAAATATTAAAAAAATGAAAAATATTACATCATCATCAGGTGAACATTTAATTGAATTAGCAAAAGAATGGGAACAACATAGAGTACCTTTAATTCAAAAAATTAGAAAATTAAAAAATGATCAAAAAAATTTAAAAGATGATTATTCAAAGAAATTAGAATCTGTTAAAAAGAATAGAAAATTATTAGAAGAAAATGTAACAGATATTAAACAAAAAGAAGATTTATTAAATAAATTAAAAGTTGATTTTCAACAATTACCAAAAAATGTTGAAAGAAAGAATTATGTTGATAGGTAAATTTAAAGTATTTTTTAATTGGTTAATTTAATAGAATTATGGATATTAATAAAAATGTTGACAAACAAAAATTAGAAATTAATAAAATTCTATTAGATAATCATTTAATATCAAATGAATCAAATGAATTATCAAAGAAATTAATTGAAACATTTCAAAAAGTTGAAGAAGTTATTTATCAAGAAGCTCAAAAAGAAGAATATGCAAAAACATTATATCAAAATATTGTTCAAATGAGAGAAGGTTTCTCATCTTTAATTAAATTAGTAAGAGATGGTGGTGAAATGAATAATGAAATTAGAGATCTTGAAACTTCAATGGATCATTTAAATTCAAGAAATGATTCATTAAACTTAGAAAGATTAGTATTTGATTTAAATTCAATGAAAAAAGAAAATCAATCTTTAATGAATCAATTAAAATCAAATAAAAAATAAAATTTATTTTTTGATTGGTCAACATACTCAAACCAACAAAAAAACAAAACCAACTCAAAACTAATCCAACAAACCCAAAGTCAAATAACCCAACCCATTCAATGTCACAATTAAATCAACTACAAAATCAAACTAAATTAGAACCATTTATTTTAACACAACTAAATCATTTAAATTTGAATGTATCTGAAAAATTAAATATAATACAAATTGAAAAATCTAATTCTAAAAATCAATTTGGAGATCGGTAATTTTAAAAATATTTAAATTCTATATTTAGATTCATTTTAAACTTTCCATTTTGTCAAAGTATAATACCGTTTAATATTATCTATTCATCTTTACATGAAACATATCCACCTGATATTATTTTACCTTTTAATTTTATTGATTTAAGAAAATTAAAAAGTTTTAAAGAATATAATTATTTAGAATCATCAAGTTTAACTAAATGTATAATTGAAATTAAAAATGAATTTATTGAATTTAATAAATTATTAGTATCCAATCATCAAAATGAAACTATTCAATTTCATTTTAATACATTATTAGATATATTAAATGTTGAATATTTTATAAAAATAACAATAGATCAACAAGAAGAAATTAAAATAAAAATACCTTTAAAAATTAAAAATTTAGATTTATTTTTAAAAGAAAAAAATAAATTAAATACACAAAATTTAAATATTAAAAAGAAACAAGATTTAAATTGTTATTTTTATATTTCATTTAATGAAAAGAATGAAGTATAAAATAATTTATTTATTTAAATCTTATTTTTAGGTTTTAGAATATGAAATTATAATACCAAATTCAATTAAAGATTATTTTAAATATTTACCAAATTGGAGAAGTGATTCTTATTTATTAGGTATTATATTTTGATTATTTATTTTGTACACTAGATTATGTATCTATTCTTGAAGAAAAAATAAATGAAGAAATTAACAAACATTTCTTAACTTTTGATTTAAAAAAAGAATTTATAAATCAATTATCATTAACACTTGGTATATTACCATTAGATTATGATAGAATTAATTTTAATACTGTTTCTTATTTATTTAATCAAGATGATTTTTATTTTATTTTATTTTGTAAAATAAATATAACATCTAAACTTTTTAATAGTAACATTTGATAAATATCCAAATGAATGTCCAATAGTACAAATACAAAGTACACAATATTCAGATAAAAAATCTAATTCAATAATTAGATGTAAATTGAAATCAATAAAATATGAAAAGGAAAATAAAATTGAAGAGAAAATTAGAATTATATTATCTCATGTAGCAGATACATTTCCATTCTTTCAACAACAAGTATTACAATAAATATTGATTTTCAAAAATATTTTATTTTAAATTTTTTGATATTATATTTAATAATGTTCTATTCCTCAAATATTTCATATTTTTTTGTGAAAATTGAAAATCATAATCTTGACTTGTAAAATTTGCAAAAGTGCAACAAAACATACCACAATCAAAACCATTTAATTGTTGTGGTATTTCTTTTCTCGATGGAATATAATATTTCCAATTTGATAAATCAATTTCTTTTTTCTTTTTATCTAAATGTTCATCTTTTAAATATTTTTTTAAATCATTCAATATATATTTATGACATCCATCAAGTGAATCATAATATTCAAATCTTTTATCTCTAATATTTATAACAGCTAATGTCCAATGAACACCTAAATGAATAGGTATTATAATTTTATCCAATGAAAATAAATCTATTTTTCTTGTCCATCTTTTAACATTATCATATTTATATTCTCCTCTTTGTGTTAATTTAGCATAAAAAAATGTATTAAAACAATGAACTTTTGGTAATATTTTTGATTTTTTTGATCTTTCCATTATTAAATTCATAATAAAATTAATAACTTCATCATTCAGCCAATTTCCATTTTTTAAACAAGAAACATCATCACATGTTAAATCTACATTAAATCCACTAACTATTATTTCTTTTCTATTTTTTTTATATAATATTGAATTAATTATATCTTCTTCATTTTCAGAAATCTCTTTAAACTCTTTTTCTTCTAAAAATATATCTTTGAGTATTTCATCATATATTATTGAAAATATATCTTCACATATTTCTTTTTCAATGATTTCATTTGTAATTTCTTGAAGAATATCCTCTAAAACTTCACAAGAAACTTGAAAATTAAATTCATCAGACTTGAATTTAAAAATAATTTTTTCTTACAGTTCCATGAATTAATGTGTACATTTTTGTCCTTTCTCTCAAAATATCAATGGTACAACTTTCTTTAAGTTTTTGATTTAATAAATCCATTTCTTCATCATCTTCATCACTTTTTTGATTATAATTTGGCCTTGAAAGGTATTTTGTGTTCATAAAATCATTACTCTCTCTCTTTTTGGTTTTATGCATATTATCTTGAAAAAATATTTCATCTTCAAAATTCAAAGCTATTGGTTTCTTTTTAGAAGAAAATGAACCTTTAATTCTGAAATCATCTCCTATATCTCGTTTAGTTGGTATATTACTTGAAATTTTTATCTCTGTTCCAATGAACTAAAGAAAATTAGATTTACATAAGATGGTACATTATTCTGTTTTGTTTTACTCGGTTTCATTACCGACATAGGTTTTTGTTTTGGTGTATATTTATATTTTGGTGATTTTAGACGTTTTTCTTTCTTTGCAGTGACCCAAGAATAAAATGAAGAAACAGATTCAGCTACAATGCCAAACATGCTTCTGATTGGATAACGGAAATTGGAATGATATTAAAGTTCTTTGATTGAAAAAATCAATTGTTTTCCTTCAATAAAATTCATGATCAACAAACTCAGAAAATGAAACTTAAGATTTATCATCAATCAATGATTTCATTGGTTCATTTTAAACCGAAAAAAAAAAATGTCTGAAGAAATTGATGACATGCTTGACACACCAACACAATTCAAACAAGCTCCAAAAGGAATTTCATCACTTGGAAAACTTGGTAATCTTGATAGAGTACAAAAACAAGAAGAAGAAATTTTTGAAGGAGAAGAGTTTAAACTTACTTTAATAGTTAAAGATGAAAAAGAAGAACTTGTAATGGCAAGTACTAAAGAATTTCAAGATATAAAAGTATATGTTGAAAAGAAATATTCAGTAAATCAAAAATAAATAATAATTTTAAAGATACCATTTTGTGAACAAAAAGTATTTGTTGGAGAAAAACAAGTAGCTGATACATTATGTTTAAATGATGTTAAACAACTTGGAAAAGATAAAGAAAATATAATTACAATTAAAGTTTAATATTCAACAGATTTAAAATTCTTTTTCATTGCATTTGGTTTTTCAATTTTAGTTCCTTTCTTTTTTCTATATCTAACATCTTTATCTTCTCTTCTTTCAAATCCTTCTCTTTCTTCTTGATATTTCTTTTTATCTTGATATAACTTCTTTGGTAAATGTTGAAATCTATTTATTCTTTTAATTTGAGGTAAAGAAGAATATCTTTCAATTAAATTTTCATTATAATTTAATTTTTCTTTTTCATCTCTTGTCATATGTCTAATTGGTTCAGATGCTTTGGCTTTCCACTTTTCAGAGATAAATAAAATATATTTAATCTTACAATACGAATAATATAATCATCACTACTACTTAATACAAATTTTGAATCTAATGAAAATTTAACAGCAAATACTCTTTGCATTCTTTTTGTATGATAAACATCTCTACTTGTATAATTTGATGATGTTGCAGAAAATATTCTAATAGTTTTATCATATGATCCAGATACAAATTCTAATCCTGATGGACTATAATCTACTGATAAAACAGCATTTAAATGACCTGTATGCATTATAGTTGGTCCTTTTTCTAATATTCTCATATCAAATGTATAACAATTCATATCTTCATTTGCTATATTATTATTATTAATAATTGATATAACTGATTTACCAATAGTAAAATAATTTGGTTTCATTGGATTCCATGAAATTGAATTACTTTTTCTTTTCATTTGAAATGATTTTACATTCATACCTGATCTTTCATCAAAAATATGAACACCTTTATCTTTTGACGTATATCCAATTAATGATTTTTCAACTTGATTATATTTAACAGATTGAATTGAATCATTAGTTGATTCATAACTTTGTTTAATTATCATTCTATTTGAATCCCAAATATCTAAATTTTCACCACCTGTAACCAAAGAAGATTCTTTAAAATGATGATCTAAACAATATAAACCATATTTTGATGTATGTGTTTGTATTGGTGTTTTTGATTCTTTACCACCTTCTATTTCATTTATATTTAATTTCCATTTTTTTAAAGTTTTATCAGAAGCAGAACAACTATAAAAATATCCTTTAGAAACATCTTTTGAAGTTGGATCAATTATAATTCCAGAAGTAATTCCATTATGTGCATTTTGTATACCCCATAATACTCTTTTATGATTTAAATCCCATATTTTTATTTCTCCATTTGCACTACCACTTACTAAGTGCATTAAACTATGTGGATGAATTCCTAAACCTATTGAAATTTATATATTATTTATTATTATTAATTACATGTTGGTGTATCACTATGTCCATCAAGTGCTCCTACAAATGGTTTGGCAAATATTTTATTCATTTTTACAGAGTTATATGCTCTAATATATTCTCTTGGTTTTTCAAATGTATGAATAGTTGGATCTTTACTAAAGAATTGTTTATAATGATCTCTAGAAGTTTCTCTGGTGTGCTCTTCATCATCACGTGAAATGTTTTTTATTTTCATGGTTGTCCAATGAAATTAATTAAATCATCAAATATTTTATGTACAAATTTTATCTTTTTTTTTTAAATTTTTTAAATATTTTTAAATTATATTTTAAATTATTCTCTTTGAACTAATAAACCAATCATTATGTTCAAAAAATTAACATCATCAGTTTCAACAGTTTTTCATCAACAAAAAAGATTTAATTCTATTCACTCCGAATTTTCTCCAACTGCTCTTTTGACATTCACATTTCTAAAAATTGAAAAAGGAACAGCAAATGAAATATTTGCTTATGTTTCGTTTGACTTTTTTTATTTTAATTCTTTAGAAAGGAATATCCAGGAAGATTTAGAAGTAAAACTTATTTAAAAGAAGTATTACATCATATGGTAAATAGAAGAACAATAATTACAAAACCAAAAGAAAATACAAAAAATCACATTTATCGTTTGACACTTGTGGAAAAAAGAAGAATTGAAAGAGGAAAATTGAACAGAATTTATCCAACATTAAAAGATAGTGGTATAAATGTTTAACTATTTGGATACTTTATTTAATAACAACCTTCTAACCATGTATCCTGATATCCTGATAATTGATTTATATTTGTATAATCAATTAATAGATTTAAATTCTTCCAATTTTGTCCAAAATCCATTTTTCCAATTCTTGATTTACTTTTTAATTGTGAAATGATTGAATTAGAATCATTAGTAATCTTTATATAAATATCATCAATGAATTTCCACATATTACTTGTGTGTGTACCATTTATTTCAAATGTAAAATTGTTTGATGACATTAAACCTTTAAAGAAAAATGAAAAATTAAAAAATATTTACTAAATGGACTTTGTTGAATACCAATATGAAATCTATTAAATATGTATTGTTTGGTAATAATTTCACTTGAAGTTACACTATAGGTATGAACACAATACTTTTAAATGAATAAAATAAAATTTTACGTTTGAATTCCAAGGTAAAATACCTGTTGATATCAAAATTATAGACAAAAATATGAAAAATATAATGATAAAACAAGAAATTAAGGAATATAAACCAAAACTGATTATACTACTGATACAACAACAAGGAATACTGAATAGTGTTTTCTTTGAGTTATGCTCATCTTTCATATAAAATAAACCTGATAATTCCTCTGAATCATCAAAACTTCCATGTTTGTTCATTTTTTGTTGTATGTTAATTGTTCTTCGGGGTTGTGAATTTATGATTGGTTTGAAATAGTTTTAGAAGATTAAAATTTAATAATATTCACACTAAACTTTTTATTTTCTTTTATTTGAAGAATTTGATAAAATCATTACCATTCTCACAAAAATATTGATAATGTTTAGATAAATTCCAATAGATTCATTAACATAATCTGGAGGTGGTAATTGAGATTGAATTTGATATCTATAATTTGCTCTTGCCATTAATTTTTGAGTATCATATAACATAAGACCACTAAATACAGCTAAACCACCATAGAGCCAGAGTTTTTCCATTATACTTAATGTTGTTACAAATCTAGCAGGTAAAAACATTGTAGTTAAACCTGATAAAAAGACAATTGTCAATCCAACCATTAAAGGACCTCCTAAACTAAGAAATCTATCTTCTTTTGCATTCATAGCTGTGAATGATAATGCACTAACAATACCACCAGTATAAATACCTGCTCTTAAAAGTATTTGTGGATGTAAAAATGCTAAACCACAAAGTGATAAACCTATAACTGCATTAAATGAACTAAATGCAATATTTTTTGCGACTGTATTTCTTGGATCAACTGATCTTGTCCATGCCATTGTACCAAAAGATAAAGCAAGAAAACCTAATCCACTTAATATTGGATTCATTTGCATAAGTTTCATTGCTAAACCTGATTTATATCCAAAATAAGCAGATAATGAAGTAATTGTTAAACCACTTGCAACATATTTATAAGTATTAAATAAATATTCTTGAACATGTTTTGGAATAGAATTTGGTTTTCTTTCTCTTTCATATTCATTCATCATAGTACTTCCTTCACTTCCAGTATATCCAGAAGTATCTACAATAGGTTTATTTAAAGTATTTAATAATAAAAATCCACCTCCTATTAATCCTACAGCTCCTAACAAAGCAGTTGTTTCTTTGAATTTATTAGTTAATTTTCTTTTTTTTTTATTTCTTACTTGAACTTGAAGAGGAACTACTGAAAGTTGAATTATTTCTCTTCACAAATTTGTTTACAGAATTAAATTTTGTTGTTGAAATCTTTGATGCAAAACGTTTGAACATTGTGCAAAATTATTAATGATTCCGATTGGTCTTTCTCCTCCAATAGAAATAACTTTAATCATTTTTTTTCAAAATTATTTGATTGGAGGAGTTAAAGAATTCCGAAGTCTTTTATTTTTCAAAAAATATAAGTTTATTCTTGTTCAAGATTATCATTCATTGTTTCAATTTCAATGATATTGGATGATATTTCTTCCACTTTGTCTGATTCATCATTTTGTTCAATATTATCTCTTTGTTCAATATTTTCATTTTCTTCTTTCTTTTGAATTTCTTCTTTTTTAATATTCTCTTCACTACAATCATTTTGTTCAACATCAGATTTTTCAATTACAACATCCATCAATTCAATTCCTGGTTCTTCTTCTTCTTCAAATTTTGAGTATTTTGAATTTCCTTTTAATTTTTTTTCTGATTTTTTTTCATTTGTTCTTGGTGATGGAAGAATAACATTTGATTTCATTGTTCCATGTTCATTTAAAATCCATTTTAAATTTTCTGGAATATAAGTTGATTTATCAATTTCATATTCATGAAGAATAACATTAATATAATCTTCTTTTGAAATATTTAAATATTTAACTGAATTTAAAATTCTACAAGAGTAATCAGGTATAAAATTCTTTCTATTTAATGATTTAATTCCAATAGATGTCCCTTTTTATTAAAATATTCTTTTGCTTACATGATCCTTTTTCTGTTAAGAAATGATCTTCACCACTATCAATTTCAATTTTACCATTCAAAACTAACATAAAAAATTTAGCTTCAATATTTCTTTGATAAATAAAAGTATCTTCTTTTGAACTAAAATTAAGAGAAATAACATGTGATTTTCCTAATAATGTTTGAAGTGCATCATCTGGTAATATTCTAAATTCTTCATAAGTTTTTGATAAAAATGATCCAACTAATAAATTATATTTATAAATATTTTATCCTTTTTACCTGCAACTGCTTGTTGTGGTGTTAATCTTTCAGTTTTGGTTTTTTTTGATAAAAGTGAAATACCAACTCCAACTGCTTTTTGTTTTGTAATTTGTTGATTTGTTAAATTATCAATTTCAATAACTTCAGTTTCATCTGCAATTTCTTCTTTTAAAATTTCTTCAATAACATCCTCTAAGATAAAATAAAAAAATGAAAAATCATTTACCTAAAGTTACAATTCCAAGAGTTACATAAAAAGGATCACCATTTTCAGGATATCTAACATCATGAACAACTGCTAAATGTGATTTTCCTGTTTTAAATACTTTTAAAATTTCTTCTAATTTTGCATCTGGAAATACTCTAACAATTTCTCTTCCATAAAATGTTAATACTTTCATTTATATTAATTTTCTTTTATCAAACCTGTTGATAATGGTAATTCATCTTCAGGATTAACTAAAATTAAATCCTTTGCAAAAATGAGACCAACAATTTCATTAATATCTTTTTTATAAACAGGAATACCTTTTATATCATTAATAATAATATAATTCACTTACGAGATCTTCCACTTTGCCAAATTTGTGTCATTGTTTCAACATCTAATTTTTGATTTTCATTTAGCGCATAAATATCAGGTGTCTTTGTCATAATAAAATTAACAGTCTTTAATAATATTAATATATATTAAAATGAACATACTTTTTGAGCAAATGTTAATGCTCCACCTAAAATTCTATTTTGAAGTTAAAATAAAAAAAAAGATATACTTTGCTTGAAAGTCTTGTAATTCACCTTGTTTACTTTGAGCTGTAATTTCAATTAATTTAATTAATTCTTCATTTGAATATAATGTTCCAATTTCTTTTCCAAGAATTTTATCTAACAAAAAACTTAAAGGATATGCTATTGGAAACATAAAAATTAAGAAAACATAAACAATCCAAGTAGTATGAGCACCTACAAAAAGAGCATAACGACTACAAAATGCTTGTGGAACAATTTCACCAAACAACTATAAATATTATGGTTAGAATATATTTTCAACTTATTACAGTAATAACCTATCATTATTTGTATAAATTATAATAAGTGCCTTACAGATGTAGATATCAGAAAACCAAATATACCTGATGATAATTCAGACGTCAAAATTGAAAGAGCAGAGTTCACAGCAACATTACCAAGTAACAATGTACATAACAATAAATTACCTCTAGCTCTTAATGGTAAAATTCTTTTTGCATATTTTCTTTCATTTGGAGAACCAGATTCAGATATAATCTATTTTGTTTAAAATAAAGAAAATAATACTTCAAGAGCAACTGTATCCAATCCAAGTAAACCCAATGTTAATCCACTAAAAAGCTAAATAAAAATGAATTCAATTATTATTTACTCCAGACAATCCAACCAAAACACAACTCATAGCCAATTTTGCTATTTCTTCAATTCCAAATACAGCAGCTGTTTCTGATCCTGTAGACTAAAAAATTAAATCAAATAGTTTTCTTACAGTATTGTTGAGGCATTGAATAATACATTCTTTTGTACTGTTTGTAATATTAGTTAAATTGAAAGTATTAAAATCTATATTTCCATAATATAGACTGTTGGGCAAAATATCTTGTGCACTACATAAGTATATCAAAAACAAAAAGAAAATAATTGTGCTCTGTGCTTTGCTCATCAATACCGAAGTGTTTTTTGTTCTGATTGGATGAAATATTTAACATTTTTTTGTAGAATAAATTCACTTCAATTGTTTTATATTTACAGGATATAGTTCATAATAATCTACAGTTTACTTTTTCTTTAACCAATCATATTAATTCATGCAAGAAAGTGATTTCTTCCTTTCTATTGTAAACTCTCATGGTTTAACTTTATATAATAAAGGAACATCTAATATAAATCAAAGTATATCACTTTTAAGTGTTATATATCAAACTTCATCAACACATGAATACTGTAATATAATTTATTTATTTTTTTTTAACAATAAGTTTTAAATTCTATTTATACAGAAGGACATTTAATTAATTTTGAAACATTAAATGATAAAGATGAAATTATATTATTATTTACATTAGGAAGTAAAGAGAATAATTATAGTTTTCAAAAAGAATATAATCAAAATATATTAAAATGTGAGTGATATATTATTTGTTATTAATATTAGATATTATTGGTATTTTAAAATTACAATTTGGTAAAATTGAATATAATGATGTACATGATGAAAATATTGAAGTATTTAAAAAGAAATTAAGATGTATTAATGGTTTTATTGATAAATTTTTAATGAATCATTTTATTGATTTTTTAATACCATATCCAAGATATTATTATTCTGATATTACATCAAATAATTCAATTTTAAAATTAATTAATGAAAAATTAAATGATTTACCATGTGCTTTATATTTTGAAAATTCAATTTATTATTCAACAGATTCATGGATATCTCAATCATATAAAGATTTAAAATTAATTGAAATGTTTAATTTTTCATTAAATAATTCAACTGGTAAAGATACTCCAATTTATTTAAAAGATGGTACAAAACCTGTACGTTTATTAACTATGAAATTATTTAAAAATTTAGATTTATTTATTTTATGTGCTCAAAAACCATCTTTAAATGAATTATTAATTTTATTAAAAAATTCAAATATTCAATAGTAATTAAACAGACACACTTTATAACTTTTTAAAGTCCAAATATTATTCAAAATGAAAATTTAAATTATTTAGTTGTAAATAATGAAAAGAAATATTTCGTTTGTCATTCTCAAAATTTAGATTGTGAAAAAAAAATATCAACATTGTTTAATTATGGTTCAAAAATATTATCCAATGAAGTAAATGAATTTTATTATCATATTGGAATGGAAAGATTTACATGTGTTAGAAATAAAAATAATGATCAATTTGAAATTACAAATTTGAATGAACAAGAAGTAAAAGAAGAAGATGATCAATCAATAATACAAACTGAAATGAATTTGAAATCAATTTAAATAGGTAGTGAACAAACACAGTGATAACCCAATAATAAACCAATAATAAACCAATAATATAAACTCCGACACTTCGAAAATAAAATTTATTTAAATTGGTAAACCACTCAAAATTTTTATCAAAGATGTGTTTGTATGAATTAATTCATCCATTTTATCAAAATTTAATATCATTTTTAAATTTTCTAATTTTTCAAAAATTTCTTCGTCATCTGAGTTTGCAATGATTAACTCTGAATGAATTTTTAAAAATAAATTTACTAAAGATTGAATTAAATCAAAGTTTTGATTCTTTTTTAATTCTGAAATAAAGAAATCTAATAATAATTTCATTTCCAACATATTTTCATTTGATTTTAAACTTCTTAAAGAAATATCAATATTTTTAATATTTTCATTTTTAAAATATTCAATTAAATCATTTCTTTTTTTATTTTTAATCATTTCAATCATTTTTGATGAACTTGTTTGAATCATATCATTATTATTAAATAATTTAGATTTAAAATGATCTTCTTCCTTTTTATTTTCATTGGTTAAAAAAAAAGGCGCAATAATTTTTGCCATTTCTTTATCTTTTTTACTTTCTTTTCTAATTTCATCTAAATTTAATAAAGTTAATAATTTCTCTTTTGGAATTCCAGATAATTTAATTGAATCTTTTGAATTTGATTCAATTCTATTTTTAATTTCTTTATCCATTTTATTTAATATTTTTTCATTTTCTTGTTCTTGTTCTTGTTCTTCTTGATAACCACTAACTGTCCATTCTTTAAATGATAATTTTGTTGGAGAATCAACATTTTTTAAAATCATTTTACCAAATATTAATTTATTTATCCAAAGATAAATACCAACTGAATTCTTGTGCGTTGTAACTAAATATAAACCATTTGGATGAAATGATAAAGATGTAATTGGATTTTCAACAATTATCCAATCAATTAAATGAGATGAAATTAAATCATAAACCATTAAACTACCATCCATTGAAGATGATATTAAATATTTTGAATCATTTGAAAATGTCTATTTTTATGAGTATTAATAATTATTTTTACAATATCATTAATTTTGTTATTTTGTGAGAATTTTCTAATTAATTTAAAAGTACGAATATCAAATATTTTAATATCAAAATCATCTGTAATAATTGCAATTAAATTTGATGAATTTGATTTTATCATTTTTGTGATTGGTGAATCAGATGATATAGTTGATATTAATTTTAATGTTTTAAAATCCCAAAATTTTAAATTACCATCCCAACCTGAAGAAACAATAATTGAATTTCCAGAATCAATTTTAATTCCAGATATTGCACCAAAATGTGATTCATCTTGTTCAAATATACCTTTTAATAATCCTGATTGTATATTCCATTTTTCTAATTTACCATTGGATTTACCAATAATTACAAAATTACCACATGTTGATAAACAAACACTTCTTGTATTTCCTTTTGAATATAAATGCATTTTCTCATTAATAACTTGATTTTTAACATTCCATAAATTAACATTTGAATCATTATGACATGTAACTAAATTATCCCAATCATCTTGTCTAAGATAACAAAAATCTAAATCTGTAATAGTTGGTAATTTCATTTTTTTTGATGATAATTCTGATGTTTTTGAACTAAATAATGATGTTAATCTAATCTAATTTTATTCATTTTTTTAATTTTTATTTTTCTTACATTTTCATCAATAGTTAAAACCCAATTTCCCATTGGATCATAAAATCTAACATCTTTTTAAAAAAAATGAATTTATATATTCTCTCTTACAAGATGGTGGTTTTATTGGTCCTTTTAAATATCTTAATACTCTTGGTTTATCAACTCTATCCATTATAAATTGATTAATTGTATTATCTTCACCAAATGAAAAGAATATTGGTTCTTTAAATACAAAATATAATTTTGTAATCTTTTTATGTTGATTTTCAATTAAAGTTAATAATTTTCTTTCCATTAAATCCCAAATTGCAATTTCACCTAAACTATTACTTGAAATTAAAGAATTTTCTTTATCTGTTCTAAATGATAAACTTGTAATTGGACCTGTTAAATGTTCAAATTGAAATAAAATTAAATTCTTTTTTAAATGAAATAATAATATTCTTTTTTTTTTTTTTTTTAAATTCATATTTAATATCTTACTTTCCATTTGATAAACCAATAGATATAATATCTAATGCATTACTATTTTCCATACAAGATATTGAAGATGAAAAGTTACCAAATTTATAAATAACTTTACCAACTCTAATATTCATTAAAAATATATCTCCTTTTTCTGTTCCAATTAATATTTTATCTAAATATGTATATGGATGAATAATACATGTTATAGTTTCATTAAATTTCCATTCATTTATTTTTTCATTTTCATTCCAAACAATACAATCATTTTCACTAAATGATAATAATAATCCTCCTATAACTATTAAATTGGAAATATCTTGATGATGTTCTGTTAAAATTGAAAGTATTTCTTTTCCTTTCATAACATATATATTTTGACCACAACTACCATAAACTATATCATCAATACATACTATATTGGTAATATCTTCAGGTAATTCAGGTCCAATATGAATAACTTTTAAATCTTTTAACTTTTACTTTTAATATTTTTTTTTTTTCTTTTTTTTACGTTATAACAATGATATGATCTTCCAACACTAGCATATATTTTATCTGATGTTATAAATGGTGGTATTTTATCAATAACAATTCCAATTTTTTTAAATGGTTCAAATAAGTTTGAAGTCATAGTAACCAATTTTTATTGCAAGAAAAACAAAATTTAATTGGATAATATTTTTGTTTTGTAAACTGAACTGTGATTCGCACACAACTAAATGAATCCATTGGAATTAGTAAAAAGTACAACAAATTATGTAATGAAACATTCAAAACATGTTAAAATTAATTTTGAGAAATTAAAAAATTTTAACGAAAAAGAAGAAATTAAATGGGATTTTGAAAGTGTTCATTATTTTAAAAAAGAAGATGAAGAATTATCATCAAGATATATTTTAATATTATCAAGTTTAAATTTTTGTTTTTGGCCATTAAATTCTTTTGAATATGGTGATTTAGCCAAAGGATTAAAAAAGACAATTGAAAATGATCCAAATTCATTTAATAATGAAAATTTAATGAAAATGAATGAAAAAACATTTTTAAAATGGTTTGATGGAATTAAATTACCACAAATGGATGAAAGAATTAGATTAATTAAAGAAATAGGGTTTGGACTTGAAATGAAATATAAAACTGTTAAAAATTTAATTAAAGGAGCGAATCAAAGTGTTATAAATTTAGTTAATATTATTATTGAAACATTTCCTGCATTTAGAGATCATTCTATTTTTAATGGAAGACAAATATTTTTTTATAAAAGAGCTCAAATATTTTGTGCTGATATTCATGGTTCATTTAGTGGTGAAGGTATTGGAAAATTTAATGATATAAATGAATTAACTTCATTTGCTGATTATAGAGTACCACAAATTTTAAGACATTTAGAAATATTTGAATACTCAAAAGAATTATCAGATAAAATTGATTCTGGTATTGAAATTTATCCAGGAAGTATTGAAGAAATTGAAATTAGAGCATTAACTGTTCAATGTGTGGAATTAATGAAAAATGAAAAAATTGCAATTGAAGTGGATTGGAAACTTTGGCAAATGGGTGAAATGTTAAGAAAAGAAATTAAACCACATCATAAAACTTTGACCATTTATTATTAATCATAAATTGTTCTACTACTACTACTAATACTGATACTAAAATATTAATCAAGAGTATAATTATTATTTCAATTCTTCTAGTGTGGGAATATAAATGACAATCTTGAAATTGTCCAATCAAAATGGATAAAAAGTTTTCTCTTAACCTTGACGCTGATTCTTTACTATCCGCACAAAACCCTTCAAGTGAAAATCAAGTAAAGAGAACTAATTCATTGATGGACTTTGTTTTAAAATCACCAAAGTTTAACTCAACCCTCAGACCTTCAAGTTCTTTTAGGTTTGGTTCTCATGTTGAAAAGTTGTAAACCATATCATTTCATATTAAACCAAAAGAAAAATAAAGAACTTACACATAGAAAATGTTGAAATCTTAGTGAATCAAGACTTTACAATTCAAATAAAACCTGATTCAAAATTAATAACTGTACCAAAAAATAAAGAAATGAATATAATTATATCTGTCATTTCAGAAACAAAAATTAAAAGTATGATTTATTATTATTATAACATATTTCAGATATCTTTATAGAAGAAACTCATGAAGCCACTTGTAAGAATATTATCTTATTTTAAAAGATAAACTAGTTGAAAAAAAAACAACAACAACAAAAATAATTGAATCTATGGAACCATTGGAAAAGTACAAAATATCAAATTTATAACTAACAATTGATAGAATGAAACTCTCACTAAAATTCATTCCACTAATCTCAAAATTTAAAGTTCAGTGCAAAATTCACATATTTGGGAATGATGCTGATAAACAAAATTCCATATATTTTACTTATCAAACGAAATAAAGTTTTATTTTATGTATTGTTCATCATTTTAATTTGGATATCCAATCAATTCAATTCATGTTGAACAACCAACAAAAGAAGAAGAAAAATAATTTTGATAGAAAGCATTTGGCATTTTTAATTGAAGGTGTACATACAGAATTAATAATTCAAGGATTTGTTGACAAGATTTTCATTATGATTACTCAATTAAACAAACCTGGTATTTTTTTTATTTTAATTAATCTTCAAGGAACAATAATGACTGGAAAGAAAGAAGATATGGAAGGTATATTTGATATACAAACATTAGTTGGAAAAAGAGAAGAAGTGATCCATGACATTTTTGCTAATCAATTGATGAACGATATTTCAAAAACTTCAAATAAAACATTAATTTTGAGTGTGGCACTGAAGGAAATGAAAGAAAGTGATAACAGAAAAATATCAAAACAAATAATAGAGATTATTTTGAAACATAAAATTTGGTAAATAAATAATAGTGTTTTCTTATTGGTTGTAAATTTTGTGGCACCATGATTCGTAGCTCAGAAGAAGAGTCAGTATTCGGTCCACAACTTGAAATTTATTTGATACAAGGGATAGATTTGGCACCTACAGTCTCTAATGGTGAGGAAAAATACAAATTGAAATAAAATAGGAAAATCTAGTCCATATATAATTTTTAAAGCCGGTGAAAAATCAATACAAAGTAAAACTATTCATAAAAATTTGAGTCCAAGTTGGGGTCAAAGTTTTGTGTTACCCATTTCAAATGAAGCTTACTATGATGATGAATATTTAGAAGGTATAATTAACTTTGTAATTGATTTGAATAGTTGAATGTTATGATTTTAATCGCCTACAAAAAGATAAGTATATGGGTGGAACAAAAATAAAATTATCAGAACTTGAAAAAAATAAAACTAAAAAATTTCTTCACAAGTTAGATAATGCAAAAAAAGGTACACTTGTCTTTGAATTGACACCAAAACTTTTTGATCAAATAAGAAAACCAAAAGATTTATTTAAAGATGACAAAGAAGAAACAGAAAAAGTTTTTGAAAAATTGAAATTAGCTGGGTATGAATTTGATAATGATACCCTAATGGAAATGTCAGAAAATTTATCAGATATTGAAAATTTAAAGAAGAATTATTTACCAACAAATTGGATTGATACTTTAAAAGTTCATAATAATTTTGTTTCTTCAAATAAATTAATATCAAAATCAAATTCTATTGAAGAATTAACCTATGACGAATTTGAAGAAATTAAAGAAATTGAGAATTTGAAAAAAGATGTTGAATCTATTCCAAAATCAGATCAATTCGAAAAGGAATTAAAAATTAAAATTATATTTGTTGATCAAATGGGTGAATCAAAAATTAGATCAAGTTTCAGAAAATTATTATCACCTATTTTGTCAGACTTTAATGTTTCATCTATGGGTCTATTTCATACTGCACTATTAATAGGACCTTGGTATCTGGAATGGAATGATTCAGGTCTTTGTATACCTAGAAGTTGTACAAGTAAAACAGCATTCTTATCTGCAGATATTGGTGAAATATCATCTATTGAGTCATTGGAAACAATTAGAGAGAAAATTGCAAAGATTATTTGTGAATGGAATGTAAATTTTAGTTATCAATCATTTAGTCATAAAAAAAATGAAGGAAATTGTCAAGATTTTGTGGAAATAGTACTTGGGGGTTTAAATTTGAAATTTGAGACATCAGGTGTTTTAGAACAATTTTTGACAGATATTAAAAAAAATGGAAATTCGAAATTGAGATTTCCAATCAATTCAGAAATGCAAAATGAATTTAATTTGGAGAATGACTCAATTCAATTCAAAACTCACTCTCAATTAGATGAATTTTATCATTCATTACTCAAAACAAATCCAAATTTTCATAATAAATATCAAAATGAGTACAAATTACTTAAAAGTTTTGATCGAGCATTTTGGTTGAGAAATTTCAAGACAACAAAGGAGATAATGAAACATAAAAATGCGATCAAAATTTTCTCAAACAAAAAAATATCCGAAGAAAAAAAGGAACAATTGATAAGATGTGCAAAAGATAAAATTGAAAGACTGACATCAAGTGAAACTTATTTAAGTTCAAAACCTTACACAAATGAAGAAGAAGATGATTTTCATTTAGATGATTGTCCATTTGGTGATCCTGCTGAGACTAAATCATTTTGGGTTCAATAAATAATAATTTATTTCACTGATCTAATCACATCTCTTACATAATAATTGTATCTGGAGTTGGGACATTTTCTTTAATACCTTTGTGTGGTAATATTTTTCCTCCATTGATGTAAATTTCATCTGAAATTTGAATATCTTCTCCTAAAACTGTATTATTTTCAATTCTATTCCATTTTCCAATTGAACAATCCCATCCAATGATTGAAGATGAAATCAAAGAATTTGAACCAACTTTTGTACCACCAAAGACAGTTGATCTTTTGATTCTAACACCATCACCAATAACAACATTATCACCAATACAAACATCTGGTCCAATAACACAATCTTTTCCAATTTTAGCTGAAGGTGAAATAATAACTGTTTCTTTTTGAATAACATATAAATTATCTTTGGATTCTTTTGCTAAGAGTTCTGATTTATTTTCTTTCAAATGATTTAAATATAAGCACATTCCTGTGAGATAATCCTTTGGTTGACCAACATCTGTTTAAAAAATATTAAAATAACTTCATTAATATTTTTACCCATCTAGAAGAAAAAGTTAAGATAACAAAATATTTTACCCAAAAACCTTCTAAATCCATTGAATAAAGTGTTTTTTCTTTTGCCATTTGTGGAAAGATTATTCTTTCAATTGATGTTGGTTCAAGTTTTATTCTATCCAAAATTTCTTTGTTGAAGATGTAAAGACCTGCATTAATTCTATTTCCAACAAATACTTGTGGTTTTTCAACAAATTGTTGAATTTCACCATTTTCTTTTGAAACAACAACTCCATATTTTGAAGGTTCTAAAACTTTTGTAACCATGATGGTTCCTTCTTTTCCGTGACTCTTGTGAAATTTTAATAAATTTTCAAGAGGAAATGAACAAATAATCTACATGTATTAAATTTAAATGAATATTACATCTAATAATAAATTTAAATGAAACTAAATAAATACCTGAGTTCAAAACAAAAAAAATATCATTTCCATTTGCTGTCAAAGAATCTCTAGCAAGTGCTAAAGGTCCAGCGGTTCCTAATGGTTCTGTTTCCAATGAATAAGTAATTTTAACTCCATGCTTTAAAAAAAAATTAAAATTAAACTTTAAAAAACTTCTTCTGCAAATTTGTCCATTTCTTTTTTCATAACATGAGGTTGATAGTTAATAGCCAAGATTACTATTATAAGGGATATGAATAACAAATGATAATAATTTTTACCTTCATCAACACCTACTTTTTTAAGTGCTTCAATTTGATGAACAATCATCGGTTTGTTAGCAAATGGAACTAATGGTTTTGGAATACTTAATGTTAATGGTCTGAGACGTGTTCCAAATCCTCCTACAAGAATTAAAGCTTTTGGCATTTCTGTTGTTAAGTTTTTTTAAAGAAATAAAAATGATTGGATGAAAAAAATAAAACGTTTTATTTTTTTTCAACGTTGCTCAAAAATTTTTTTTTTTTTTGAATAAAATTGTATCATTATTTTTCATGTTTAAAATAAGAATCAAAAAAGTTATTTAATTTCAAAATCAATTTTTCAATTGAAATTAAAAAACCTTTTGATGGGGATTGAAATAAACCTAATTCATCTAATTTTTTTAAATTTAAATCATTTTTTAAATAAATTTCCAACAAATTAATAATATTTTTATAATTTTTAAAATAATGATTTTGAATGATTTGTTTGCAATGTTTTGGTGAATTCATTAAATTATTTAAATGATGATTTGAAACTTGAATAATAACATTTTCATTATATTGAATTGAATTAATAAGGCCTTCTTCTGTACCAATTTGTTTATCATATCCAGCTAAAAAATGAAATTTAAAATTAGAGAATGATACCTTCATTGAAATATGGTTCTGATACTAAAACTAAACCTAATAATGATAATAGTACTTGTAGTACATTTGAATTTTTTGGATTCCAAACTTCGCAAGAATCTCTTCCTTCCCATGTTCCTAATAATGATAAACAAACTTTTCCATTTTCGTATAAATTTGGGTTTAATCTTGATCCATATGACCAAAAATATATTTTTGGATACGCAACTGGATAATTTGAAGGTAAAAATATATCAAATATAAATATTCCATTATTATATGGTGTATTCTTTTGACCAATAATAATACCTCTCATTAAATTCATATTCTTTTCAGAAACTATGACAAATATTTCATTTGGTAAATTTGATTTTAATAATTTCCATTCTTGTTGTATTTTTTGAATGAATTTTGAATGATTTTGATTGGTTATTTGATTTTTAAAATGATGATCTTCAATATCATTTACAATTTGAAAATGATCAATATTTTGATTTAAATCTTCCATATTAAATAATTGTTCAACCCTTTCATTAAATTCTTCTTCTTTTTTTATTTCATCTATATTTTTTTCTTCTTGTTCTTTTTCATCATCTGAAACAATATAATCTTCAAATTCAATATTATTTTTATAACCAATTATTTTTTTTCCTTTTTGTTTTTCTTCTAATATTTCTCTTTCATTAATAAAAGTTGATAATTGACCAACAAATTCATCATCTTGATCAATATCCATACCATTTTCAATTCTATTCATTAATTGTGTCGCTAAATCTAATAATTCATTTTGATTTTCATTATTTTCATCATCATTTGAATATTCAGAATCAATAACTTTATCATATTTTATATTTGAAATAGTATTATTTAACCAACTAACTGTTAATATACCATCTTTATAATCAATAACTTCACCAATCCAATCTTTTTGATTTTCTTCTTTTTCTTTTACAATAACAACTGAACCTAAAGTGAATTGATATTCTTTACTTTCTTTAATATCATAAATTGAAAGTTCTTCTTCTTCTTTTTCATTTTTACTTTCCCATTTAACTTTACATGTTTTTGATTTTGAATCAACTGATTTTATGAATCCAATTTTATTTTCATCTTCTTTTGATTTAATTATATCTTCAGGTAAAAAATCTTGTTCACCAACATGTAATATTGAAACTAAATCTGTGGTTTTTATATTCTTTTCTAATTCACCATTTTCCCACATAACATCAACATAGGTTTCTGTTAATAATATTTCAATTGAAAATGAATCATCAAATATCTTTTTTGAAATTGGTTCTTGTTTTAATTCTTTTGAATTATATTCAAGTAAATCTGTTGATATTAATGCTTTATCATGAATACTCCAATTTTCATATTCAAAAAAAGAAAATACATTTAAATTTTGAATTAATATTTTTTGAGGTAATTCAATTTCATCTTCATCATTTTCTGGATGTCCTGCAATTATTTCTAATGCAACATCAATTGGTTTAATATCAATCACTTTTTTTAAATCAGTTTAGTTCAGTTTTTTCTTACCTGTACCAATAGATTTATCTTTTGTATATTTTCCTTCAATCCATTTTGATTTTTTTAATATTTCTTTTGCTCTTTTTGAACTCAAATCTATTGGCATTGAAAGAAAGAATGTAGATGCATCTCTTGGATCTACTGATGTTATATCAATAAGATCTGAAGATAATGGTGAAATTAAACAAATAGATCCATCATTAAATTCAACTTCAATTTCAAATATTAAATCATCAATTCTACATAACCATTTATCATATACTGCTAAATTTCGATTTCTATTATTTTTATAGTTATATTTTATAATTTCTATTTACCCAAATTTATGAAAATGTTGTAAATGCTTTGAATTAACTCCTTTTCTTTAAATTTTAATTTCTTTTTTTTAGTTTTACATTTCATGAACAAAATCATCTTGACCAATGATTAAAATATCTAAAAACAACTGAGTATTTTTAAAATGAAAAAATTGAACTTTACATTGACATCTTTAACATAACCACTTTTTTGGAATGGTGCTTTTTTCATTGCACATACATCACCATGTAGAAAAGACCTATCCACAAGTTTTAACTTTTTTTCTGAAATTATTTCAAAGTCACCATTTGACCATTCAACTTCAACTATTGTTTTATTTAGTGATTTGAATATATTATTACCATCACCTTCTTCTAACTCTTCCTCTTCTTCATATTCTTCCTCTTCCTCTTCCTCTTCTAAATAAGTTCTCCTAACCTTACCAAAATCAGGTGTTTCTGAAACTGAAGAAGATCTTTTCACTACATCTTCACAGTAAATTTCTTGAACTTTTTTCAAATTGTTTACTTCTCTTGTTGGTAGAAAACTCATTTTTGATTGGATAAAATCTCAAACTTTTTAAGTGTTGATGTTAAACATCAAAATTACATCCAATTCATCTACTAAATATTTGATCAATATTTATTAATTAAATAGTCTTCTTTTAATTTCTTTAAATAATCTATCTGTTTCTTGTTTTGATCCACTTAAAACATCTGAATTTTCAAGTAATCTTCTTGAAAAGAATGGCATTAATTCTCTAAAAATGATTCAAAAAAAAAGACTTTAAAATTACCTAACAGGTCCAAATATTAAATATTTTGATAAATTAAATCCATTTTGTGCTAAACTTAAAGATAGAAAGTCACCCATACCATATAATTGTGCAAATACAATTTTTGGATGATTTTTTGGATAACCTCTTTTATGAATACCATCAACTATGATAATATTTAATCATTAAACAATTACCTGCATCAATAACTGTTTGTTTATTCATACTTGCAATAACAAGATGAGTATTTTCAATATTATCTAAACAAAAATCAACACCTCTTTTATAATTTTCATGTGTTTTTTCAATACCCTTTTCATTTATTTTGATTAGAAATGAATAATAATTCAAACATTTTGTATTGGATTTATTTTTAAATTTAAACTTTCAACTCTTAAATTTTCATATTGCATATCTTGAAGCAATAATGTTTAATAAAAAATAAGGTTTTACATGCTCCTCTAACTAATTTGGTTCCAAATGGAATACCTCTTGATGTCAAATATTGATGATCTAATGTTAATCTTTCAAATGAATCTTTTAAATACATTTGATATGTATTGCTTATTAATGTTTGTCCATCTTTATTATAATTTAATGCAAGTAACATGAATAATGCATCAATTGCACCTTGATAAATTGAATGTTCTGCATCAACTAAAAGTGGTACATTCACTAATTTTGATTCATCTGCAATTTTGAATAATCTTTTTAATGAAATATCAAGTGTTTCTAATTCTTCATCATTTAATGGTTTTGGAGGTGTTTCTTTTGAAATTGGAAATGATGGTGTTTTATTTTGTTTATAATTTTCAAAGTTGAGTATTTTTGGTAATAATTTATCTTTAAATTCTGGGAATTCATCAACAAATAATAAAATTTCACTTATCCTTTCTAATAATTCAACAGGAAAGAATCCAGTTAATTTTAACACACAATTTGTAACATTTGGATGTTTACTAGCGAATGTGATTGAATTCTTAATAACATTGGTTGTTCTATTATTAGAATTAGATTAATAATATTACTGATTCATTTTCTTATTTAATTCTTCTCCTCTTAAAGAATATTCTGTTTCAACTCCATAATCAAGCATACTTTTCATATTTAACTTTGCAATTTCGTCAATAACTGATTCTGTTTCTTCAAAAATTTCACCCGCAATGTATTGTTTGAAATAAGTTCTCTTCGCAAAAAATTTAGCAATTCCGGTGGGGTCATGAACAAGTACGGGCGCACCTATTTTTGAAACAAGTGGTATTCTAAATATTGAATAACATAATATAAAACGAACCTGCAAGATGAAGTTAAAATATAATTTTTTAAAAGTTCAGAAGTTTTTTTTTCAGAATAAATAGTCTTTGTATCATCAAAATCAAAAACTGTTTTTTCATATTTTTTTTCAGTTATCTTTGAATACCATTTCACACCAACTTTTTTAAAAAATGTCCTTCTCATCAACTTATGCAGACCAATCAGATTTTACTCCGAAAATGATTGAATTTAACCGATTTAATAAATTAAATTCAATTTTCAAAAATATTTCATGAAAATGAAATGAGGAATTAATATCAAACTAAAGAATAAACCATTTTATTTCTAAATAAAATCATGAAAATAAAATGTTGTTAAAATCTTCAAATCACCTGATACTTCTGAATTTGGATAGTCACTTAAATTTGGTTGTAAAGTATACCAAAATTCACCAGCATATAAATCCGAAACTGGAATATTAATTTCACCCATGAATTGAGATGAAGAAGTATAATTAAAATCAAAACATTCAATAACTAAATTATGTGGAATCTTATTAAATTCAATTCTCATTGTAGCATTTTTAAAGATAGGATGTAATGTTTTTTCAATTCTCTCTGATTTAAATTTTGTAGTTTCATATTTCATTAGAATATAAGGATCAGAAAAACCATTACTATCACAACTTATTAAATTTCTACCTGCTATAATTGTAATATCTGCATATTTTGGTGGTTTAAAAAGACCTAAATTTGATCTTAAATTTTTCAATCCATGTTCTTTTATAATTTTATTGGTTGAAATAATTCTCCAAATAGTTTGATTTGAATTTAATTTTTTATCCCAAATTGAATTTTCATATTTTTGAATATTCCACAATGATTTATTCATCATTAAATTATCATTTATTGAAGGTGCTATTAATACTCTAGTTAAAACACCAATGATTTTCATTTTTTCATTCTTTTTAAATGTTATAATATTTTGAAATTTAATTTCATTTTCTTGTTGATTTGATAACTTCAATGATATAATTTGATCATTCTCTAAATTTATTGAATTTAATAATTCAATAGTAATAATATGATGACAAAATGGTGATTTAGATTTACGATTGAATAAACTTAATTCTTTTTCAATTCCAATTTTTGTTAATATTATCTTTTCTTTTTTGATGTTATATCCCAATCTAAAAAGAGAATTAAAAATCTAAAAATAACTAACCTATCAAAAGTATCAATAAAAATTAAAAATCGTTTTGATTCAATTCTATTTTCAGGTAATCCCATTTGTTCAATTTTAATAAAATATTCAAATGGTTTCTTTGAAAATTCAAATTTCTTTTTTTCAATTTCATCAATATTTTCAATCCATTGAGTAGTACCACTATCACTATTCTGTTCATTAATTTTTAATATTTTATTAAATTTTAAAATATTTTCAATTTCAAAATATTTTTTTGATCTTTTTAATTGAAACTTTAAATATTCAATTAATTCATCATTATTTATTGTATCATCATTTATTGACCAATCATCACTATTAAATAATTCTTCTTTTTTCTTTTCTAAATTTATTAATTTTTCAATTTCTTTTTTTTCTTCTTCATTCAAATCTTTTTTAATTTTTAAGGTATTTTGTAATTTCTTTTTCTTTAAATTTTTTTCAAACTTTTCTTTTAATAAAATTGAATTCTTTTTCTTTTCATATTTTGAATAAAAATTTTGAAATAATTTTTCATTTTCAATTCCCTTTGAAATGGATACTTCAATCAAATTCTCTATTCTTTCCATTAATTCTTCTTCTTCTTCTTGTTCTTTATCTAATTCATTTTCTAATTTTCTAATTTCATTTCTAATATCATTAACATCTCTTAATCTAATATTATATTCCTTTAATTCTTCTTTTTCTTCTTTTTCTTCTTTTATTTTTATATTTTCATTCTTTTCTTTTAATAAATTAATAATCTTTTCTTTTCTATTTTTTGAATAAATAATCAAATTAGATTCATTTTTAATTTTTAATTTAATCTTTTGATTTAACAGTGTATTATCATTTAATTCATTATTCAATTCTAATCCAAGATCATCATTCAATCTATTACCATTACCAACATCAACATCATCATTCAATCTACTACCAACACTACTACTACCAACACCAACATCAATACCACCACTACCAATCTCATTAATTTCCATTATATTTTTAATTTTAATCTTTCTAATTAATTCAAATTCATTAAATAAAAATAAATGAGTTTTTGATAAAATTAAATATAATTTTTCTTCATTTTCATTTTTTATTAAATCCGATAATATAATTTTTTGATCATTAAAATTTAATAAAGTTGAAATGATCATTGAATTTTCTAATAATTTTTCATAATCAAAATTATTTTGAAAATAATAATTTGGGTATTCATATAAAACTAATTTCTTTGTTTTTTTATAATCCATAATATTTTTAATAGATTTAATAGATAATTTTTCTTTATAATTTTCTTCTTTTTTTTCTTTTATTTGTTTTGATAAACTTAATGATGATTTTTGTGATTCCATTTTATGATTTTCTTCTTTTTTTAATATTTCTTTTATATCTTGAAGTGCAAATACTGATATATTTATAAATTCAAATATTTCAAATTTATTAAAACAATATAATTCTTTGAATTATAAATATACATTTTTTAAACTTACCTTTAATATGATCATCATTTAAAAGAAATATTATACTTCCTTTGTTTGTCTTTTCATATTGATGTAATATATGTTTAATATCAAAATATCCAATTTTTGATACAAAATTTTCATCTAAATCAAAAATACCAATAACGTTTTCAGTCATTATAATAATATTTGTCTTTCTTTTATTATTTTTATCAACTATATCAATATATCCTGTATATATAATTAACATACTCCTTAAAATCTTTAATACTTTATCTGAATCAATATTCACACTTCTTCTTATTTTTATTTTTTTTTCAACTTTTTTACATATTTCACTATAACTTGTATTATCTTTAATTGATGTTGGTGTAAATGGTGACTCAAATCCAGATGAATCAAATAATCCAGATCCTTGAAATAACTTTAATTTGTTAATGTTTATCCACTTTGTTTTACCTTTTTGAACATGAATGATTTGATTGGTTATTAAAAATAAATCTATTTTTATTCATAAGTTGATGGAAATAAATATGTTGACCAACTAGTTTCTTGTTTTTTTTCATTTCTAATTGCTTCTGTTTGTAATTCTAAAAGATTAAAAAATCAAATCAAACTTAGTAATAATTCATGTTCTTCTGTCATATTCACAAATAATAATCTTCTTTGACTTGGTATTGAACACAGTATAATTACAGCTATAATTGAAGCATCTAAAATGATAAAACCAAATACTAAAAATAATATACCAAGATAGAGAGTTCCAATTCCAAATAATGGTGTAGGAAGAGGAAAATTAATAGGACTTGCTTGAGAAACATTCAATACATACAAATAAGGATCCTAATATGAATTATATTAAAAAAAAAATAAAATTATTCTTCTTACTTCCTTATGTCTCAAAGTAAAAGTTGTTGATTTAAAACTAACATCAATTTCATCTTTTAACTTTTAAAATATATTTTTTTTCTAACTTGTTTGATTAAAAATTGGAATAGTTGTGTCAAATCTTTCTGGTTCATGAGAAAATACAAAAGGTCTGATAAATTGTGGATAAC
The DNA here is from genome assembly GCA_016618085.1 of Neovahlkampfia damariscottae. Lineage (NCBI taxonomy): Eukaryota > Heterolobosea > Selenaionea > Neovahlkampfiida > Neovahlkampfiidae > Neovahlkampfia > Neovahlkampfia damariscottae. The sequence continues at coordinate 146,387 of JABLTG010000014.1, read as the reverse complement.
AACCTTTTCCACCACTAAATAGTTTATAAATGAATCATGATATTACTATGAATAATCAAATATGATCTTTCCATATTGATAATTTATTTTAGAACAAGAGTTCGTCAGTTTCTTTTTATTTTAATTTACATCTAATTTTACCTTAATTAAAATACATTTCCTCTCTTTCCAAACACCATTGATATTTCTACATTCATTTTCATTAAATCCTTTTCTAAATTAATTCATTTTTCAACTTACCATCATCCAAAGTTTCGAATTTGAATAACTTCAATTTTTCTTTCAAATTATTGATATTTATATTCAAGTAAACATTTTCCAATTTCTCGGGTATTATTTGTATTGATGTTTTCGATAAAAAGTCAACTGCTGAAATTTGATAAATCAGTGGAGAATATTGAGTCAAATAATTAGCATGATTTTGATTAAATGAATCTGCTGTCTCTATTTTGTTCGATATTCCTGAAGTATGATTAAATTCATCCAGATACTTAAAATCTTGGCGTATTAAGTCACTTTTTATATAACGAAAATTCTAAAAAGTAAGATTATAGAAAAAATACTGCTGCTAATCTGTTATATGCAAAAACTTCTTTTGGAACTTGTAAAAATTCATAAAAAACAACAAATCCTCCAAAAAACTATTTCAGAGTGAGTATATTTTTTTTAGTTTTTGATTACCATCAAAGTTATGCCTATCAGACAAAAAAATGCCAAAGCATAACCTAATAACAATATTTAATAAAACAATTAATTACTCAGTGGTTTAAATCCACACATTGAAGCAAATGAAAATTGTGGTGTAAGGTTAACCAATCAAAAGAAGGTTCTAAAATTAACGATTAAATTGGAATATTCAATTGACGTCTTCTTTTCCTGTTAAAAATTAATAATAATGAAACTTACAACAATAGATGATCAAATGGAAAGAAAGATTAAACTAAAAAAATAATTTATTTATACATTGTTGAAGAGGTTAGAAATCAATGCTGATTCTTTTGTCTTCCAATGAAGATAATAAATCTGAAATTTCTTTTCCATCAAATAAGTTGTCATAATTGAATAATGGTTCAAATTCTTCAAACATCATATTCTTTTGAGGAGATTCAACTTGCTCTTCGAATGTTTCCATATTTATCATCAATCCAAGTGAATTATTTTTTCTGAAAACAGGAACTTCTCTTTCTCCATCATAATCCAATTTTTTGAATGAATCTTCTCCAAAGTCACTGGACTTTCCTTCTGAGTGAAGTTTGATGTAACTTGGACATTCAATACCGCTTTGTTCAAAACGGTCAAGTATTCTTTTGATTGTTTTGAGTTGTTTATAGTTTTCAGTTTTTTCTTGTTTGACAATTTTTTGAACACTTTCTGTGTTGACTTTAGGTTTTTTTTTCTCTATTTTTATTCTTTGTAACGCTGTTGAAGGTGATATAAAGCACACTATAGGTCAGAAATAAAAGTAATCTTACTTGTAACCGGAAAGGTTTAACTTCTGTTGGAAACTTTTTTGTAAATGAAATGAACCAATCAAATAACCTGTATTTATTTCTCCACCAATTACAATTTTCAGTTGAAAAAAGTTTGCTGAAAAACAATTATTTTCACTTTTTTCTGCAAATTAATTACTTCCAGCGGAGGATTTTCACCTTCCAAATTTGTCTATATGCGAAAAAAAGAAATTCGTTGCTCCGAAAATAGTAAACAAAATGATGGCAAAATTAATGGAAAAATTTATTTAATTTCTCAAATTTTTCTTTGACATTCTTATCCTTTTCATTTTTGATGGTTGTTTCAACACGTTCTTTCAAGCTTTTAACGATTGTGGACACATCTTTTTTTTCTAAAAATGTTTGAAAAACTTCTGCCACTCTCAATTTGACTTCATTAGGTTTTAAATAATCCATATTTTCAAATAAAATATTGATCAATAATTCAATCAAATGTTTTTCATCACCAAATTTTGAAATAAAGTTTTCAACAACATTCAACATTTCAATTCTTTCACTAAACAAAATCACTTTCTTAGATTGATCAAAAATGAATGAAAAATAAAATTCAATTCCTTTTTTTTCGTTCTCTGGGAGTATTTTTGAAATACATTTCACTAAGATTCTTCTATTTTCAAAAAATAGTTTTTGTTCTTTTCTTTTTTGATCAAGTTTGATATCATCTTCGAATTTTAATTCTTCAATAGATAATTTTTCTTTCAAAAATTCAATGAATGATTCAAAGAATTCATCATTTTTTCCTCTACTACTTTTTTCCAATGCTTCTAATGCATGAAAAACATAAACAAAATTCTTCGATTTTTTGGCTTCTTTCAATAAACTCTTCATAATTTCTTCAGGTTTCACTTTTTGATGATTATTATAGTTTGAAAGTGAAGCAATTGCATCTAAAACAACTTCTTTCCCTTCCCAAGTTTTGCTGACTAATTTTTTAATTAAGAAATCAATCAAAGTTTCTCTCATTTCTAATGGAATATCATTTTCTAATGTATCAGCTATTTCTTTGAATCCAAGAGCTCCTTGTTTTTTCATATTCCAAGATGAATGATCCAATAATTTGGTGCATTCTTTGACAATATCTTCAAGATATTTTAATAATAAATTTTTTGATCCAGCAGTTGCAACTTCACTCCAAACTTCATTCCAAATTTGTGAAACCTTTTCATTATCATCATGTCTTCCAATAAAAATTGTAGGTAATATTACAGGAAAGAAATGAGAAACAATTCCTAAAACGTGTTGTGCAAGGTATAATGAAATTACACCACTAGTATATTGAATTTCAGGATCTGAATTATTTTGATACATTAATACTATTTCTTGAATCATTAATTTTCCATCAGATGTTTTTCCCAATTTAATAATATCAGGTAATGTCTTAGCTAAATTTGATTTTTCAGAAGATGAGACAGATGTCGATTTAATAGTGTTCAAAATCATTTTTATCAATGATTTAACATAAGGTTTCATTCCACTTCCATTAAATTTTGCTAATTCACCTAAAAGTTTTGATGTTCCAATTCTTTTAAAATTAAATTAAAATATATCAAATGATTACCTTGTTGGAAGACCAACACCACCTTTCATAATTTCTAATAATTTTGGAACTAAATCTTTCATTACTTGATCATCAATATGATTTTGACAATTAATAATAATTTGAGCAATTGGTCCTGATGCAGCCATTTGAACTCTCATTCTTTCAAGTTGAGCAGATAATTCTTTTTGTTCAGTTCCACCCATATTTTGAATATAATTGAACATTGAAGGTTCTAAAACAGACATTTGTTGTAAAAGTGTTGAAATGACATCAGCAATATATGGTTTAATATGTGATTTTGTAACTTTAACAATAGATTGAATAGTTTCTAATGAATAACCACGAATAAAATCTGAATGTTAAAATCTATTGAATATATTTACCTGTTGGAAATAAAATTCCCTTTTCAAGTACAATACTTAAAATTAATTTCAATGCTCTATCAACTTGTTCTTTTGGTGTATAAATTGGATTACAACATTTTGTAAGAAAATTAGTTAATTGTTTTAAGCATTGCATTGCTGCTTTTTGACTTGTTTCTTTAACATCATCTGATACTCTAAATAATTTATCAAGAGTTGGTTCAATAAATTCTTCCATTTCAATAAATCTTCTTCCTGAATAAATATCAGAAAGAGCATCACAACATGCTTGTCTAACTCTCCATAAATTACTTGTAATATTTGAAACTAATTCTTTCATAATTTCTTTTAAATATTGATCAATTGTCTTTTTTGGATTTGGAACTAAAGATTTCCACATATCTCTCATACTTGAACTAATTAATGGATTTGGATCAAAAATATAACGAAATAATTTTGGAACTAATGTTGGTAACATTTCTTCTAATTCTTTATCATCATTACCAACTAAATTTATAATTGAAGCAGCACTAAATGCAGCTGCTTTTTTTGTATTCCATAATGTATGATGATTTGAAATAGAAAGGAATTTATAAATTAATTCAGGTTTTCCAATATCATTACTAATTTAAAATTTAAAATAATTATTTTTGTTACACAACTGATACTAATTCTTGATAAGATGATGTTGGACCATTTTTATCAAAATTTGATTTTTCTGGAAATAATAATAATTCTTGTTGTGATTGAATTACATTTTTCTTTTTTCCAGATAAAGAATCAACTAAAGAATTTACTAATTCATTTTTAATATCATCATTTCCCATTTCATATAACATTGTTAAACCTTTTGAAGCAACTTCTTGTGTAATTGGATTATTATCAGATAATAATAAAGTAAATGCTTGTTGTAAATCATTTGCATATTGTGATAAATCTGGATGATTTGAACAATGTTTAATCAAAGTTAATAACCAAATAGAAGATGAAAATCTAACAATTCTTTTTGGTGATAAAACACCTTCTTTAATTAATTTTTTTAATGTAAAAGTTAAGAAATCATTTGATGTTTTAATAATTGATTCTTCAAAATAAAAGAATTCATCTTTTGAAACATCACTAAATTCAAATCCACCACAAAGCATTGATAATGATTCACCAATTGTAAAATGTATTTCTTCTGCTTTATTATCACTTAATTCAAAAAATATTTCTAAAATTGAAATTAAATTTTGATCTTTTTTTTCATTTAAACTAATATGACCTAATGTAGTTATTATTTTTTCTTGTAATTTTGTTTCAACATTTTTTGAATTTAATTTTTTTTTTAAAATTTCAATAACATTTTCAGTATTTGAAAATGAAGCATATTTACCCATTTCACCAATTGTATTACATGCAGCATATTGTACTAATGATTTATGATGATCTAATAATGAAATGATATATTTTTCATCAAAATCTTCAATAAATTTTAAATTCTTTTTAAAATATAAACATGATATATTTCCAAATGTTAATATTGATCCATGCATCATTGATTCTGATTTATTTTTTATATTATTCTTTAATTCATTAAAAAATTCATTTTTAATATCTTCTTCTTCAATAAAGAAATATAAAATTGAAATTAATTTTGAAAACTTTTCTCTTGAATATTCATCACCAATATAAATGAATGATTTTAATTTTAAAAAATATTTTGAAATGATTGGTGCATATTTTTTAAAATTATTTGAAATAAATGAAAGTAAATTTGATGATGATTCAAATTGTAAATTATTATTTGATTTTTCATTTAAACAATCAATCATTAATATTAAATATTTTGTGACTATTTCATTGGATAATAATTCAATATTTTGTTTTGGTAAACAATTTTTTAAAAATTTGATTAAAGAAATATTACCTTATTTAAAAAGAAAGATTAAATAATAAAATATACATACTTTCATCAGATAATATTTTCTTTTTTTCATAAACATAATTAATCATTTCTGTAAAATTTGGATATTCATTTTTAATTAATTGATTTTGACGATATTTTGTAAATCTTTCTGAATCAGTACCTCTAAATGCTTCTTCTCTTACACTTAAATGTGAATCACCAATAGATATCTATTAATATATTAATAATAATAAATACACTCTTACAATACACATATATCTTGAAGGAATATGATTGAATGGAAATATTTTGTTTGCACCTTGTAAAGCAGAATATTTACAATAATGATCTTGTTTAAATAAATCTAAAACTTCTAATAAAATGAATTCTAATTCTTTTGATTGTTTATATGCACTCATTAAAGAAGATAAACCTTGTTGAATAATCATTTTAACTTTTGGTGATTCTTTTGATAACATTTCAAAATACATTTTTAAAATATAAACTTTTTTTTGAACTAAATTTGGAAACTTTTTACAAAGTGCACCTAAACTTAAATAAACATTTTCATCTCTTAAATCATTTTGAAGTACTTTAGTAAATGAATCAAATAAAGAATCAAAAAATTCATTTGAATATTTTTCAATTTCTTCTCCTTTTTCAATTACAAATAAAAAGAATTGCATTCCAATAACTTTTAATTTTGTTGAAGATGATTCTGAAATGAATGAATCATTAATAATTTCTTTTGTTAATGGAAACATATTAGCAGATATTTCTGTTAATAAAAATTGTGTTAATATTTTAATCTTTAATTTTTCAGGTGCTCTATTCATTTTAATTAAATAATTTATTATTTGAATACCTTGATCTATCTTTTCTACCTAAATATAATTCACCAATTCTTTTAATTAACTTTAAATAGTAGGTTAGTCAAAAATAAAAGAAATATATATTTTACATTTTTATCATCTAAATTTAATCCATCTAATTTTCTAATTAATGTTATAGCTGTACTTGAAATTGAATCTTTTTCATCACATGATGCTATTAATAAGAGTGGATATATTTCATTAAAATCTAATACTTGTAATTTAATAAAATTTAAAATAGATTCCTTTAATATTTTTAAATAATATAATAATCCACTTTACTTTGTATTTAATTAATTCTAAATTTGTTAATCCATTTCCAACAATAACTTTTAAACTTGAAAGTGATAATCCATCAGGTATAATTAATCTAATAAAGTTATTTTAAATAAAAAAAATAAAACTTTTCAACTGAAAAATTATGTTGACATAATAAAATATCTTGAAAATAATCTAATAATATATTTTTTTTTTCTTCATTTTTTTTTATTTCATCCATTGATTTGGTATACTCTAAAACTTCTAATATGAATTTTAAATAAATTGAATCAGATGAATCATTTTTTAATTTTAAAAACATGATTGAAAATAAATTTCCTTTTTCTTCTTCTTTACATCTCTTCCATGAAAGTTCAAAAAATAATTTGGAAAAATTTTTTAAAAATGGTGAATCTGATTCTATATATTTTTTAATTATTATTTTATTTTTACCTGATGAATATAATTGAAGAAGTTTTTCTGTTGGTAATTGTATTTCTTCTTCAGTTTTAATTCTTCTACTAATTTGTGTCAAAGAAGATACAACCTAATGAATTTAATTATTCTTTTTTTACTTTATTTCTCACTTTATCATCTGGATAAATGAGTAATTGTAATAACTTTGGTAAATAGTCAGATAATAATTCATTTATCGTTTTTGAAGTAGCCAAAGCAATTTTTGTTGATATATTATCAACAATAGAACAAAGTTTTTCTACTGAAGGTGGCATTATATTTCTATGCTCAACGGAGTTGATTTGAACCAATTAGAAAAAAAAAAGTTATTTTTAAACTTTCTTTCCGTTGAGCTCAACAATTTGTTTAAAGAATTCTAGACTAAACTTCAAGTGAGATCTATTAAATAATAGGAATCAAAATTGAAGTTAAAAAAGAAATAAGATTTTATAAATATAATCCTTCTGGTACACCTTGACTTTTTTTGTATAAAACTCTTTCTTTTGCTTTTTCAAAATCATCATGAGAAACTTGTCTTCTTCTTTCTCTTAAAGCTAATAAACCTGCTTCAGTACAAATAGCTTTAATATCAGCACCTGAAAGTTCATCTTTTGAAGATGTAAATTCATCTAAATTCAAATCTTTCGCCAAACTCATTTTCTTTGTATGAATTTGGAAAATCATTTTTTTAGTTTTCATATCAGGCAAAGGAAATTCAATTTTTCTGTCAATTCTACCTGGACGAATAAGAGCTGTATCTAAAGATTCAATTCTATTTGTTGCCATAATAACTTTTACATCACCACGTGAATCAAAACCATCAAGTTGATTTAAAAGTTCAAGCATGGTACGTTGAATTTCTCTTTCTCCACCAGAGTTGGCATTATATCTTTTTGTACCAACAGCATCAATTTCATCAATAAAAACAATAGAAGGTGCGCACTCTTCTGCAACTCTAAACAATTCTCTAACAAGTTTTGGACCTTCTCCTAAATATTTTTGAATTAACTCTGAACCAACAACTCTTAAAAATGTAGCACTTGTACTATTTGCAACAGCTTTTGCTAACAATGTTTTACCAGTACCTTTTAATATAATTTTAGTATAAATATTTGATTCAAACCTGGTTCACCATATAAAATAACACCTTTTGGAGGTCTAATTCCCATATCTTCATAAAGTTCAGGATGGGTTAATGGTAATTCAACTGACTCTTTAATTTCTTGAATTTGAGTTTCCAAACCACCAATATCAGCATAAGACTCTGTTGGTGCTTTATCAACTCTCATAACATTAACAAGTGGATCAACTTCATCTTGTAAAATACCTGTAACTGCTAGTGCTTTATTATGTAAAAGAATTGAACAACCTGGTTCAAGTTGATCTTTATCAACAATAGATAAAATACTAACATAATATTCTGGTCCAACAGAACTTTAAATATTATTTTAATAAACAATAAATATCAAACCTAATAATAGCATGATTATCATCAATAATTTCTTCAAGAGTACCAATTGGAATTGGTGTACCTCTGAGTTGATCAACTTTGGTTCTTTCTTGTTCTACTGATTCTTCTTTTGGATTTAAAATTTCTTGATTTGTGATAAATTCTTCTTCAATTAAAAGAAAGTCTTTAATTCTTTCAAGTTTTAAAAGACGAAGTTTACATTTGGAGTTTGGTGTTACGTCAGGAAGTTTTTCCGCAATTTGTGGTCCTTTATTTTTCTTTTTACGACCAACTCTTGATGGAATTGGTTGTTCAAATTTTTTTTTTGGTTTGTCTTGTTGATTCTAAAAAAAAAAATAAATTCAAAAAAATCTTCGTTTTTTACTTTTTTATCATCTTTCTTTGGCATTCCTTGTTGACCCATTTTTAAAGTGGTTAGTTTTGTACTTTTGTTTTTTTAAAAAATTGACAAACACTTACTTTGGTCTTGGTAAAAAAGAAAAAAATTTATGATAATTTGATTGGTGGAAAATGTGAATAAAAATAGAAAAATTTAAAAAATTTATTTTGACAAAGATTTTTTTAAATATGGTGGAATTAATTGTCTCAAATCTTTTGAAGGTGATCTGACAGAAATTGAAGATGCAAATTTACCATCTTTTTCAGTTAATTTAACAGAAAGTAAAGCAATAAAATTTGATTTTGGTGTGCAATATTCACCTGAAAAAAATAAACCATGTGATTTTTTTGAAACTTGATTATCATTTAAAGAATTTAAATTGATTGAATCAATAAATTTATCAACTGATTCTTGTAGAGATGATGCTTTAATTGTTAAACTACCACTTGTATCATTTTCTTCACCTAATTCATTCCATTTTTCTTTAAAGTCTTCAACATCAGTTTCTTTTGAATAATCTGTAATATTTAATTGTAATTTATCAACTGGATATTCATCAGCAATTTCTTCGTCATCAATAATTTCACCTGTTGAAGGATCAACTTCTTTATAATCAAATGTTAATTCAACTAATATTTTTCCAGTTGCAAAATCATTTTCTTCTGTTCTTTCACAACAAACAAAAATTGAACCAGATGAATTAAATGGAATTTGTGATGCTTTTGCTTGAAATTCTTCTTCAATACCATCAAATTTAAAATCTAAATCAACTCCAACATTTTCTAAAATTCTGTCATCAACTTTATTGACACAATCAAATTGAAATACAATATTCTTTTTATAAACATATTTGATACAATCAACAACATAATCAGAGTCAACATCTGTGAGTGCTATTGAAGATGAAATATTAAATGGTTTTCCAAGTGCTTTAAGTTGTGGAATATTGTTTAATAAATCTAATGAATTAGATTTTGGTTGTAATTTAATGATTTCTTCTTTTTCTTGTTGTTTATTTTGTTCCATTTTAACTGGAAGATGAACATTTGAAAGATCACCAAGAACAAATGGTTTTGAAAAATCTCCATCTTCTTTGAATTTTAATGCAACCAATTCTACTTTGTCTAATGGTAAAACATCTAAAAAATTTAAATTTTGATAATTATTTTTTACTTTGTGCAAGAATTTCATTCTTCTTTTCATTACTCTTTAAAGTATTCAAACAGAATAAAGCTCTATCTCTAACATCATCATCACTATCATTTAATGTTCTTTTGAGAATGATCATTATTGATTTTTGAAGTTCAGGTACTTTAGCTGCAAATTTTGCTAAAGTTGATACAGCAGCAGATCTAACAGGTGCTTTTTCCAAAAGAATTCTTGTAAAATTTTGTTAAAAAAAAAAAAAAAAAACCTGTTATAAATATAACGAATACATTTTGAAGGTTTTGAAGAGTTTGGACCCTCTTCTCCAAGAAAATGTAAAACTTGTTGTAATAATAATGGAAATTCACAATCTTCAATGAATTCACATAAATAAGAAATTCCATTATCTTTTGATTCTTTGATAGTTGTAATAATATCAATAATTGCATCAACAACAGATTTTTTAAATTCATATCCACCATCATCTCTTAGTGCAGAACTATTATTGTATTTAAATATTCAAATTAAAAAGTTACTTTAAGAATGTTAAAACTGAATTATGTTTTGATGAATATTTTAAGCATAATACTCTCATCTCTTGAATAACTGTAACTTTGAATTCATCTGAAATATCATGCATAAAGTTTGAAATTTGTTTCATTAAACGATCAACATTATTTTCATCTCCAGTCTTTTTGAAAAAAGAAATTGAGAATTATTTTCATAAAACTTACTTTTAATAAAGTTGTAATTGCTAATGTGGCAATATTTCTATTTGCATCAGAAATGAGTCTATCAAGTTCAACATTACAAAGAGCTACAAGTAAAGGATATTTTGAAGCTAATGAATTTAAAGTTCTAAGAGCAGCAAATTTATGAATTTGTTTATGTGAATCAAGAAACGCACCCAAAGCTTAACATTAAATTAAAAAAAAAAAAAAAAAAAACCTGTAACTGAAGGTGTTAATTCTTTTGGTGAAAGATCAAGACTACACATAGCTCTTGCTGCTTCTAAAATAACCATATCACTTTCATAATTTAAACAATTTTCAAGAAAAGAAAATATAGCTTTTGTTCTTTCGCTCTTTGAACTCTCTCCTTTTAAAACTTTGATTGAATATTTAATTAAAAGACAATTTGATAAAGGTGAACGAAAACCAGATGTATTTGAAGTAATAAGTTTTGAAACTGCTAATGGATCATGTTGTTTCAAATAATATAAAACAGCAATAGCATGATATTGAACCATTCTTGAATTTTTTGGTGGTGTTTTGAGAACTGATTGAATTTCCCCTGCCCAACGTTTTACCTATAAGTGATTAATACATAAAATGATATTTATACCATATCTGGTGAAATTGAAGTTAATAAAAGACCTGAAAGTAATGCAGAACTTGAAACACTTGGATTACTTGATACAACTGCTTCTTTTACATGTCTATCAAGTTGATTTAACATAGTTTCCTAAAAATATAAATAAAAATAAAAATAGAATTTACATCTGTTATTGTTCTTAAAGCGCGAATTGCGTTTGCTTGCATGTCTGTGTTCATATTTTTATTCATGTCTTGAAATAAAATATTACTTGCAACAAATGTTTGTTCTGCAGATTTGCTCAATTCTTTAACTAAGACCCAAATTAATCTTCTCAAAGGAATCTAAATTTTAAAATTGATTTTTCTTTTTACGTTGCCTGAAATAAAAAGTTTTGTCACAGAAAAGAATAATTCAGTTGCTTCCTCAGCTGTATAAACTTCTCCTTGACCAAATTGATAGAGTATCTTTTGAACAACTGACATACATTTTCTTGATTGTATTGGTGTTTCATTAAAAATTCTAGCTTCTTGAAGTACAGAACTTTTTTGAAGATTTTGATATGGTAGACTTTTAACTATTTATGTTCATTAAATATGTTATTTACGAACCTGTATCGTCATCTTTTTTTTCTTTTGAAAAATACTTCTCTTTTTCCATTTCACTCATCACAAAAAAATTGGCCAATGAAAATAATACAAATCACCAAACAATTTGAACCCACAAACTAAAAGAAAAAATCATAAAATTAAGAAAAAAAAAGTAGGGAATATTAAAATTGAGAAATTGAATTATTTTTATTGGATGTTTTTTTTTTAACATCCAATCAAATTTTTCAATTTTTCATGAACAATAAAATCATTTTGAAGAACAAAAATTTTGTGCGATTGTTATCAAATAATAACTCAAATGTAAATATTGGTATTTTTTTTTTATTTTTATGAACTCTTACAAAAGGTGTTGTCAAATTCTATAATCCAGAAAAACATACTGGACATATTTTTTCAAAAGAAGGAAAAGAAATATTTTTCCATGTAATAATTTAATTCTTTTCATTTTTTTGGTGATAGAAAAATTCAATTTTGTGTCCAAAGATAAATTATTTGGAATCTGGAGAAAAAGTGAAATATGTTCTCGCAAAAGTTGAAGATAGAACACAAGCAATAAATATACGTTTATTAGAAGAAGAATATGAAGAAGAAAAATAAAAAAATTTTATTAGTGTGATTTTGTCAGTCATCCAATCAAATCCTTTGGAGCAAAAAAACGAACAACAATGGCGTCTATGTTAGTAACCGGTGCCGTGGACGGTGTTGTAGGAGAAGCAACCAAAGAAGTTGATAAGATCAAAGGTTAGTTATCCATTGACAAAATTAATAAATGAAAACTAGATTCCATCAGTGGTATTTTTAAAAAGAAAAAGAAAGGTGATGGTGAAGAAGGTGATGAAAAAAATACAGAAGAAACAGAAAAAAAAGAATCTGAAGAAATAAAAGAAGTTGAAGAAGGTGAAAAAAAAATAGGTCCAGAAGAGTCAGACGACGAAAAAGAAAATGAAACTGGAGGTGAAGAAACTGGTGAAAAGAAAAAAGGATTTTTGAGTGGTGTTATGGATGCCCTTGGAGTAGGTGCTGATGCTGAAGAAAAAAAACTTGAAGAAAAAAAACGTGAAGAAGAAATTGCAATGATGAAAAAAAAAAAGTTAAAAAAGTAAAAAAAAACAAAAGTATTAAATATTTAAAAGATTTGTTCAAGGAACACGTAATACAGGTTTTCAACTTGATGAATTCACAAGTGGTGATATGGGAGCATTAACAGAAAAAGAAGCAAAAGCTGAAGCTGATTTTGAAAGAAAAATGCATCAATCTAATGAAGAAGTATTTGATGAAGATGAAGATGCTCTTGCTGAAAAGAATAAAACTGAAATACCAAAAGTAAAAGAAGATAATTCAGGTATTTCTGGTTCAATCAATATAAAAGATCATGAACGTAACTTTGATTCACGTGATGTTTATTCTCGTGTTAAACCATATACTGAAAAAGTTTATGACAGTAAAAAAACACAATATAAAGTATTAATTATATTCAAAAAGATTTGAAAGAAAAATTAGCAAAAAAAAAGAAAGATATCAAAAAGTTAACAAACTTTTTTGTACGCAAACGTTTACCACTTGAAGAAACAGAAGATTCAGATGTATATTCATTAAGAAAAAAACAAACTATATTATTTTTTGTTTGTGTCATTCGTGAAAGTCAAAAAGAAGTTTTTAAACTTTATATTTGCAAAGAACCAGAAGAAAATACACCAGATGATCCAATTATTGAAGTTGATTTAAAAGGAAAGAAACCATGGAAAACTTATGTTGATCCATTGGGAGGACATGTTATCATGAGTTGTCTTAAAGATAATCAAGCAACTCCAAAACATTTATACATTAATGTTTATCATGCTGAAGATGAATTTAAAAAAAAAAAGAAAGCTACTGATATTTTTACATATTCAGCAAAAGGAGAATTTGAATTGAGATCAAATGGATCAAGTGATATTGGTATTCAAAGTGTTGTAAGTATAAAACAAAAGAATTTAAAATATTCAAAAAGAAAAAAGGAGATCCAATCTTTGGTGATCTTTTATCAGGAGATAAAAATCAAAAGGATAACAACAGAGAAAAAGATGCACCATTTTTTAATATTACATGTGTATCTTGGAATATTGATGAATGGTTTGCAAATAATAGTACTGGTAAACCTGATGAACCATTAGAAATGCTTTTACTTGGAACAAGAGAAGGATTAATATTTACAGCTAAACCAACTGATATTTCACTTCAAACTAATCAAGTTTCAGATATTAATGCATATTTATATAAATTAGATTTAATTGATAAATCAACACCATATAAATTTATACCAGTTAGAGGTATTGAAGTATTTAGATTTGATTCAGGTGCAAGTAAATCAACATCATATATTGTTATGATTACAACATTTATAAGTGCAATGTTATTCAAAGGAACATCAAAAGGATTCAAATTTTTTGATGAATATGGAATTAATGAAAAGTTACCAATTGTATTTAATGCAAAGAAGAATAAAAATGATGCTGGTTTATTTGGTGATCCTGAAAAGAATGAAAGTACACTTGAAATTTATAGAGGGGAAAGAAAATTAGGAAATAATATTGAAACTAAAAAGAAACATTTAGGAAAACCATATAATTATTGTTTTAGTGCAGATTGTGGTGTTGTTCATGGTAAAATTATTGAAAATGAAGAAGAATTCTTTTCACCTTCAAATTGTTTCAATTTTTTAACAGTACCAAATAAAAAATCAAAAAAACAAGAAAGACAAGATCGTGAATATCCACAAAGAGTTATCATGACACAATTTCATTTATATTGTTTATATAAATCTGGTACAGATTCAATTGATATTATTGTTCAACCTGCAGAATTACCTTCAATTGAAAATAGAAAAGTAAAATCAGGACATTTATTATCAAAAGTAGTATATACTTCTTATGCTGATGGATATGGAAATGGTGAAATTCGTGATATTTGTCCATTTGTAGCAGATGCGGATAATGTTGATCCTGTAACAGATAAAGATAATACAGGTTTAATTGTAATGACAGATTCAGAAGAATTTTATGAAATTATTATTAAAAAACCAAAACTTGATACATGGAGAATTTATTTAGAAAGAGCAAGAGATCCAACTTGTAATCCAAAATATATACCAGAATTCTTTGCAAAATCATATGTTTATGCAGAAAAAGCAGCACAAAGAGATTTAATTAAATCAGCAGAAGGAGATTTCTATTTAAGTAAAAAGAGATATATTGAAGCAGGACATGCATATGCACAAACACCTAGACCATTTGAAGAAATTATAATGAAATTTGTTAATAAAGGTACAGGTGAAATTGAAGGAATTAAAAAATATATTGAAATTTTATATGAAACTGAAACAGATGCAGTAAAATTAACAACTATTGCAGTTTGGTTAACAGAAATACATTGTATTAGAATTAATAGATTTCATAATATGATTTGGAAAAAATATGATATTGAATGCACAGAAGAAGAAAAAAATAAAAAATTAAAAATGAAAAAAACAGCAATATCATTATATGAAAGATCAAAAATTGAATTTACAACATTTTTAAAAACACCAAAAATATTAAACATTTCTGGTAAAATTTATAATGTTTTAGAAGGTTGTAAAGAAACTATTTATAAAATTATAAAAAGTCATGGATTAATTGTTGAATTTTTAAGAACATTTGCAGTTGTTGTTGAAGATTATGAAAAATTAGTTCAACATAATATTTATAATCATCATAATTTATTTGCGTATCGTAATCTTTTAAAATATTGTACAGATGATGATAATTCAGTTGAAAAGAAATCAACATCATCTGAATCAAAAGAATCTGAATCAAAAGAAAGAAAAAAACATATGTGGTATAAATATTTACCAACTTTAATGACTGAATATTCAACATTAGAAAATAAATCACAAAGTGTTCCAGAAATCATTTTAAAAGATTTTACAGATAAAAAACAAAATCAATCAAATTTAAAACCACATAAAGTTATACCTTCTTTACTTCAATATCTTTATCCTTTAACAAAATCAAAAGAAAATAAACAACAACAAGAAGAAGAAGAAGAAAAAAAAGATGATATTCGTATTGAAACTATTACACGTGCAAGTAGAAGAAATGAAGAAAGAAGAGATGAAAAGAAACCAAGTGAAAAAGTTATAAAATATTTAGATTTTGTAATTAATGATCAAAAGAATTCAAAATCATCAATTCATAATTTAAAAGTTCAATTACTTTCAATTCCACATAAAGATCCAAAATTTGATTCAGATAGAATGATTAAATTCTTAAAAGGAGGAGAAAAAGATTATGGTTTAACTGGTTCATCAACAATTGATACAAGAATAGAAGATACACATTATACAGAACAATATGCATTTTCATCATGTTTACAAAGAGATATGTATTCAAGTTGTGTTTTTTTATATTCAAAAATGAAATTATCAGATTCTGCAGTTGAATTAGCATTAAAAAATAATGATATTCAATTGGCTAAAAATACATTAATATCTGTAAAAGATTTTGAAAAAAGAAGAAGATTATTAATTAGAATTTTAAAATTTTGTATTGATAAAGTACCTGTTAATGAAAAAGGAGAAGTACAAAAAGATGAAATGCAAAATTATAGAAAAGAAGGAATTAAATTATTATCTGAATATCCAGATGAAATTTTATTGGAAGATATTTTTAAAATTTTACCAGATGATATTCTTTTAGATACTTATGTTGATGATATTAATAAATCATTAGATAAATATAAAAATGAAAATGAAGAATTAAGAATTGAAATGAGAGAATCAACAAATGATTCAGAATCAATTAGAAATGAATTAAGTGGTAGTCAACAATTTAAATCAGATGTAAGTAAATCTGATATTTGTTCAGGTTGTAATGGTGCTTTATTATTTCCACCTTTAAAACAAAGATCATCAAACAAACTTCAACCTGTTATTTCTCCTTCAAAATTTTATATTTTTCCATGTGGTCATTCATTTCATGCAAATTGTTTATCTTATGTTTTATTAGAAATTTTAATGAAAAGAATTTTAATTGTTGGTGAAGAAACAATTACAGATCATATTTCAGATTTATTTAAATCTCAAAAAACATTACCAACTTTAGATGTTGAAAAACATTTAGAAGAAAAAGTTAATAATACTCTTTCTGGTAATAGTTCTGGTGATTATAGATCAAAAATTATTGAAATGTGTGATTTTAATGAAGAAGAATCAACATTTACTTTAAAAGATAATGTTCAAATTCATAAATCAAAAGCATCAAAATTAAAATCAAAAATATCAGATATTGAACATTTAATTACTCAAATTATTGAAGAAGAAAAGAAAGAACATCAAGAAAAAAAAGAATTTTCTTCACATTCTCATGTAAAATTGGATGAAATTATTGGTTGTTCTTGTCCATTTGATACAAAATTATATGTTGATTTAATTAAATTACCATTTTCAGAAAACTTTGATGAAGAAAATGAATCTTGGAAATTTCATACAACTTTAAAAACTGAAATTAATTAAATTTCTTTATTTCTATTCATATATTCTTTTTGAACCAATCAAATATTTCAAATTTTTAACGGATAACTTTTCATTCACATTTGATGCTTTGTAAAAAACCTTCAAGTTTGTCACAAAAAGTTTTGACACAAATCGACGAACAAAATCAAAAAATAGAACAAGTTTATGAAAGAAAAGTGGATTTAGTACTCATGCACTATGATCAAATAATGTTTAAATTTTTTTCAGTTTAATTTTTTAAAGTTATCAAAAGTTATCTTTACAACCAGAAAAGAAGATCACCAAAGATCAACTGTTGCCTTTGATACAAAATCAAATCAAATCTTCTCTAAGTTTTTGTATGAAATGATTATATGAATTTAATCTTTTTTTTAGGTTCTTCATTTGAAACTTCAAAATGTTCAAATTTTCACATCAAAACAAAAGAATGTTTAATATCTTGTTATTTTGATGATAATTTTGTAAAATAAAAAAAAAAAGAAGTTAACCTTTTTTGTTAAGAGTTTGACATTAATTTCATCAAAAAGTGAAGAAAATCCATTATCAATACAAAGATTAAATACTAAGTTAAATGATATAGTTTCTGATTTTCAATTAATTTTGAATGGACTCCAAGTTTCAAATTAGAAAATTTTGTAAAATGAAAATATTTTTTTTATTTTTTTAATTCTTGAGCTCTTTCAAATATTGCATCAATAACATGATCATAATTATCCAAAGTTTCAATTGCATAAGGATAACATTTATCTGTTTTATTTTGTTCAAAAAGAATTAAACAATCATTTCCTTGGTCAATAATTCCATTTAATCGATTATCTAAAATCATTTGAGAAAGCTTTGTTTCTACTTTTTCTCTTGAAAGTTTTAATAATTTTGAAACATGTGAAACTTCAACTCTTGAAAATGGTTCAACAATTTTTAAAAGATGTTGTTCTAAAAGGTTTTCATATAATTCACCAATATGATGTTCAACTAATTGATCACCTTTTAATTCTAAACATATTAATCATTTTTTTATTTTTTACCTTTTGGATATTTGTCAAGAGCAGCTTCAAAAGCATGAACTGAACGATCTTGATATGCAGCAGCAACATCTCTCATTGAATTAATTGAATCACCACTATATTTTAATGCTGTTTTACTACTTAAAACACCTGAAATATCTTCAACCATTTTTGACATAATTTTGCATAAAAGCATATATTTTAAAGCTAAAAGTGAATTTGAATCATTTGTTGTAGTAGCAATACTACTATATCCTTCAAATGCTTCATAAAAATATGAAAATCCTGTTTTATAATCTCTTTCTTCTGCGTTTAAAATTCCGGATTGTGTATCTAAATCTGCTTGTAAAAGGATTGGACAATAAATTGAATTTGCAGCTGTTCTTGCAGATGTTAAAGCTGCTTTTGATTTTGAGATATTATTACGTGCTTGATAAATTTTACTTTCCAATAACTATTTTTTGTTATTTAAAAATTATTTTACTTGAATTTCAACTAAGAGTGCTTTATCATCAAGTCTTTTGACTTCAGGTAATAATGTATCAATAATATTTAATGCAACTGTATGTTCTCCTGCTTCAAATAAACTTAAAATATGGTTAAAAAGAAACTAAGAAGGTTACAGTGAAGCTAATCTTGTATCTAAACGTTGTCTTAAAAATGTTCTTTTTTCTTCTTTTGCCCATGAAATAGCTGCTTTACATGTTGAAATTTGAAGTTTACTTGAATTTGGTACTTTTCCTAAATTGTCTAAAATTTCTCGAACTAAAAAAAAATAAACAAAAAATAAAAACGAACCAATTTTTGCAGTAATTGCCTTTGCGAAAAATTTAAAAGCTTTTCTAACATCAGAATCAGTTAATCTATGAAAATAAAATTATTTTTAAATATTTTGAATAGTTTACAATTTTGCGATATCTTCTGCACGATTTTGTTGAGCATAAGCCTTTGATAATGATTTTATGGAGTTTTCTTTCACTTCTTGCCATTTTGGATTTTTTGACACATCTAAAAAGAATTAAAAAAAAAAAAAAAAAAAAATACAAGCATCTTTGACAATTTTTTCGAGTTCAGGGATAGAATCAGAAACACTTTTATCCTTTGCACTGAAATACGCCTCTGTAAGTTCTTTAACTTTTTGTGTATGTTCTTGGTTGTTCATTTTATAAAAAATAAAAATAGAAAAATTCCGAGAAATACTATTGGACAAAATTTTCAAACAATTTATTGGTGGAAAAAAAAAATGTATGAAGAATGTTTTTAATTTTTTTGAAGGTCTACTGAAAGAGAAAATTCCAGATATTCGAGTAATGAAGAAGATTTTATCAGATTAAGGGTTTATAAATAATATTTTTAATTTTCATCAGTCCATTTCTCCATCAGACTCACAAAGAAGAAGATCAATAGATCAACCAAGACATAATAACAAAAATTATCAACCATATAGAAGAGATAATAGAGATTATAGAAATAATAATCGCTATAATAATAATAGAAGAAATTATGATCGTTCTCCACCAAGAAGAAGAAACTATTCACCAAATAGAGACAGAGGAAGAAAATCTACAAGAGGAAGAGGATATTATCCATCAAATAAATTGAAGGATTCTGTTTTGGATTACTATAAAGATAATCGAGGTTAGTACTTTTATTATTAAAAGTATAGCAAATGAAACACAAATACTAAGTAATTGGGTTGAAGTTTTAGAATTAAATCTAAAATCTGAAGATGTAAAATTATTTTTTGATTGATAATTATTATTAGGTGAAATCTTTAGAGATTTTAGAAAATGAAAGAAAATTGGTATATTATGATGTAGATGGTAGGAATATGAATCATTTAATTATTTTAAATAGATCCTGAAGAATCAATACAATTTCAAAAAAAAGAAAATCATTGGAAAAAAGAAGAAAAACAAAATGAAGAAGTAAAAAAAAATATTAATTTATTTTTTAAAAAAAAAATATAGGAAGAAGAAAAAAAGAAAAGATTATTGAGAGAATTACAATTGATTGAAGAAAAAATGAAACAATATAAATAAATTTTATTGAATTTTAATTGGTTGTTTGTGTTCTTTAAAAAATGGACGAAAAAGAAGTTGATGATTTCTTTAATGAAATGGTAAAAAAACCATTAAAAAAAAAGAAAAAAATAGAAACTAAAATTAAAATCAAAACTAAATCAGAAGAAAAGAATGAAATCAAAGTTAAGAAATTTGAAAATTCAAGTGATTTAGAGAATGAATTAATGAAATTATTAAAAGAATTTAAAGAATCAGAAGGATTAATATGTATTTCAATCATCAAAAAAATTGAAAAATTAACAAATGAACATCAAGTACTGATGAACCATCAATCAATATTTCCAAAAATATATAAAGATTTAATATCAATATTTACACATAAAATTGATGTTTGTAGGGAGATATCTATTCAAATTATTATAAAATTCGTTAAAATATTAAAAAATGAAAGTAAAATGATTTTGAAATTTATATTTCCAATTATAACTTCAAGAATATCAAAAAATATAAATCAAAAAGATGAATTTATAGAAAATTGTGAAGAAGTTAGATTATTATTAATTAAATTATTACATTTAATTTCAATTTATTTTATTGAAGAAGATTTAGAAATTTACTGTGATGATCATTTGAAGAATTCAATTTGTGAATCATTTAAAGATTTTTATAAGATAAATGAGGTAATAAATTAAATTAATAATCTTTTGTTAAAGGAAATTTGTTTGACCACTATTGAATTTTGTCAAAAGATTAGAAATTTTAAATTATTTTCTGAAACTTTAATTAAATCATTAATACCAAATTTCTCAAATTCAAGGTCTGATGTTAGATCAATATCATTAAAAACATTAAAATATTTAATTATTTGTGGTGGATATGATGGAGAGAAATATATTTTAAAATTAGAAAATATATTTTATAATTTATCAATGGATTTAAATTCTACAGTTAGATTAGAATTATTTGAATGTATAAAACATTGGATTTATAATTTATCGGAATTAGAAAATAATTTAAATTTTATTTTGACAATTCTATTTTTATTTTTATCTGATGAATTAGATTCAATAAAAATAGAATCTTTAAATTTAATTACTCTTTTAGGAAATAAATTAATAAAAGAAGATGAAGAAGAAAATAAAATAAAATTCAATTTAATACCATTAAAAGAACCATTTACTGTCGATGGATATCCAAATATTAAATCAAGAAGATTAATTAAAAATTATTCAAAAAATTTAATTCAAAAAATTGGAGATAAAATAACTCAATGGGATATTTCTATTAAAATGAAATATATAAAATTATTATCAAATGTTTTAATTTTTTGTGAAGAATACTCCATTCTTTATTTAAAGAATATATTTATGATAATTTTGGAATCTTTGATTGATTCGCCAAATGATTTAAATTTAAAAATTGAAGTTTGTTAAAATAAATAATTAAACTAATATTATAAGATTGATTACTGTATTGAACTAATTTCTAATTTTATAAATTTAAAATCAAATTTAAAAATGATCTTTGATTCGTTTATAAATGAGGGAATATCTTTGACTTTAAAAGATAAAGTTTTAGAATTATTAGAATTGATCATAAATAAATCGAAAGTAGATGATTTAAATTCATTTGAAAATTTGAAATTCTTTGTTGATTTTAAATCATCAACGAAAGAGATTAAATTTTTTGTTGAATTTTGTATGAATGAAATAGTACAAAATATTCAAAATGAGGATTTAAAAAATGAATATTTAATATTTTTAAAAGAAATTTAAATAAATTCATTTTTTATTTTACGGAATAATTTCAACCAATAATATTATTTTTTTTTTCAGAGTTTATTTTTTTGTTGAAGTTTTTGCCAACTATGAAAATGTTTCGTCATTCCAAAATACCCAAAAAATCTAATATTAATTTTTATAATACATCCAAAAAAATAAAAATACAACCACCAAAAGTCAACTATACACCAGGAGTAATAAAAAAATACAAAAAAAATAAATTTAAAATATTTTTCTAGGTTGACATGAAAACACCATTAAAGAATTTAAATTTAGAAGTTAAAGAACAATTGACACATTTTAAAGATCAACATGTTCAACTTTCAACACTTCCAAATCAACTAAAAATTGGTACACTTGACACTAACGCAAAACTTGGAAATATAACTTTAGTATTTAAAATTGGTTCAAGATATGAATTAGATAGTGAGAGAGGTCTTTCAGTTTTATTAAATCAATTAACAAATGAACAAGTTTGATTGTGGTTTAATAACTTATTTTTTTACTAGTTAACAAGATCAAGTGATAGAATAATGTATGAAAGTGAAGTTGATTCAGAAACATTAACATTTAATGCTACATTTTTTAGAGAAGATATGGAAACTGCTCTTTCAGTTATAGCGGAAACAATCTTTTCACCAAAATTCACACAATTAGAGATTGATGAAAAATTGAATTCAATTAAATCAAATTTTGAAGAACAATATTATAATCCAGGTTTAAAAGATATTTTTTGAAAATTAAATTTTGTAGTTTTTTCTAATGTTCAAAATGATTTATTGAATGAAGCATGCTTTGGAAATAATAACCTTGGAAGAAAATCACTTTATTGTCCAGAAGAAGTTAAAGAGATAAATTTATTAAAATATATTAAAAAATATATTAATCCAACAAGATGTGTTATTGTAGGAGTTAATGTTGATTATAATTTATTTCCAAAATTTGTTGAAAAATATTTTTCTGATTTTAAAAATTCAGAAAATGAAATATTTTTAAATGAAAAGAGTGAATGGATTGGTGGTGAAAAAAGATTAGAATATTTAGAACCACCATTTGAAGTTATGAAACAAAATATACCACCATTAACATCAGTAAATCTTTCATTTCAAGGATTTTCTTTAAATGATAAAGATATTTATGCAGCACATGTTTTAGAAACATTAATTGGAGGTGGTGATTCATTTTCTGCAGGTGGACCTGGTAAAGGATTACATTCAATTATTCATTCAAGATATTTATGTCAATTTGATTTTTATTCAATGAAATGTGAACATAAACCTTATACAGATAATGGTATATTTCAAATATCTGCATCAACAAGACATGATATTGGATATAAATTAATTCATCCAATTGCTCATTTATATCAATCAATGTTTGAAGATATCACAATAGAAGAAATTCAATCAGCTAAAAATAGATTCAAATCAATGATTTTATCTGTTTTAGAAGATATTCATGGTTTATCAACAAATTTAGCATATGATTTATTATATTTAAATCATATTCGTTCTGGTTATTTTTTATGTCAACATGTAGATGATGTTACCATTGATGATTTGAAAAGAGTTAGAGAAAAATTTTTGAATTCAAAACCTGCTCTTTCTGTCATAGGAAACATATCTCAAGTGGAAAATTATGATAAAATTGAAAAATTTATAGGACATTTAAGGAATACAATAAATTAATCTTTCATCATTTATTGATAAAAAAGAATACAAAAATAATTATTCATTGTTTTGAACTAATTGACGTCCATATTCCAATGCTTTTAATACATTAACAGTACCATAACCATATACATTATTTGGTGTCTTTGATTCACTTTTACACCAAATAGATTCTTGATGTAATGCAGTTTTTTCTAATATTTTCCATGTTAATTTTATTTTTCTTCTCAATTTTGGAATTCCTGACCATAATAATGCAATTGCACCTGAAATTTGTGGAGCTGCCATTGAGGTCCCAGACATTTCAGCGTACATTGCACAACACTGAATTGCCGAGAATATTTTTTCTCCTGGAGCTGTAACATCTGGTTTTCTCATGTTATTTCTTTTCACAGGACCTAAACTACTGAAATTTGTAATTTCTTCACTATTTCTTCTAGTAGCACCAACTGTTATAATTTCAGGTGAACTTTCAACAATTCCGTTGATATTTGAACAATATTGTGAATTTCCAGCTGCAGCTGTTAATGCAACACCAGATTCTACTAATGCTTTAATTACAGGATTGAACAATTCTTCTTTGCAGACACCAATACCACAAGAATAACTATTTGTCACAATATGAGGTCTTAATAATGGATTTGGATTTTCACCTTTCACATCTGTAGGTGCTAAATAAAATTGAAGACATTCTAAAAAGGTTTGAATACTTCCCAAACCATGATCCATATTTCTACAACCCATCCATTTTGATTCTGGTGCAACACCAAATATTCTTCTTTCAGGTGTCATTCCAATAATACTACCAATAACATGACTACCATGACTTAAAATAGGTTAATATAATTGAAAATCTTATCATAATCATCACATGGAATCGTTAAATTATATCCACAAACATTATCTGGTTCATCAATTGGTTCATGTAATGCATCATACCAACTATAATTGTGATTGATTTTTCCATTTTTATTTCCATTGTATGTATTTTTCAATGCAGGGTGATCCCATTTGATACCAGTATCTAAATTAAATTATATACTTTTAATTTTACCTGCATTTGCAACAATAATACCTTTACCTTTAATTCCTTTTTCCCAAACTTTATCTGCGAATATTCTTTTTATATTCCATTCAATTTGATCTTTTTGAATTGATTGATGTTTTAATTGATTTATTGATTTGGTTATATTTTTTGTTACAATTTTTCCTAAATTTTGTTTTATTTTTTGATTTAAAGTAATTAATTTGACATTTTCTGATTCAAAACTTAGTATATTTAATAATTGTTTCTTTTCAATTTTGTCAACAAAAATACAATTTGGAGAAAAAAAAGTTTTGTGTTTTAACTTATTTTTTGACAAATATTTTTTGATTTTGTTTTGTGATTTTTTTGAAATTCTATTCAACTCTTTAAATATTATCATTGATTTTTCATCTGAATTTAAAGTGTGTTTTAATTTTGAATAATTAAAATCTTGTTTAAATAGAATAACAATATTAATTTTTGTATTTTTTTTGTATTCATTTTGAACTGATAAATCAATAACTGAAAAGGATTGAACAGTTAAAATTAATAAAATAAAGTAAATTAATTCTCTAACAATCATCTGTTTTTTTTTTGTCCTTAAGTGAAATTTAACCAATGAAATAAAACGATAAATTTTATTGGTATAATTTTAATCCCTCTTCAACAGCTTTTTCAATGTTAATAATACCATATCCATAAACATTATTTGGAACATTTTGTGTTGATCCACATTGTGTTGATTCCATTGGTGTTGCAGTTTTATAAACAAGTGCCATTGTTTTTTTCATTCTTCTTTGAAGTTTTGGTACAGCTTCCCAAAGAAGAGCAACAGCACCATTAACAGCAGGTGAAGCCATTGAAGTTCCAGATAAAGATCTATAAGTTCCTCCTAAACCACATGAGACAACTTGTACACCTGGTGCAGTAATTTCAGGTTTGAGTCTGTTTGAACCATCAACTGTTACCTTTGAAAAGAAATGTTAAATAAATATTATCTTACTGGTCCTCTTGATGAGAAACTAGCAATTGTATTTGAATTTCTTCCACTTGCTCCAACTGTAACTACTTTTTCATAGAAACCTGGTTGTGTATTAACTGAACTACATCTTGAGCCTGAATTTCCAGCAGACACAAACATGTATACACCAGCTGATCTTAAAGCTTCACTTGCAGGTCTCATTGCATCTTGATCTGGACATCCAAGTCCAGCAGAGCATCCATATGAATGTGATGTTGTGTGTGGTCTTAATTTAGGGTTAGGATTGTTACCTTTCACATCTGTTGGTGCAAGGAAGAATTGTAAACATCCAATGAAACTTTCTGGTGACCATTGTCTTGTTCTAATTTTCATTGATCTACAATGAATCCATTTTGCTTTTGGAGCCATTCCAATTTTTTTTCCATCATTTCCTCCTGCTACAGTACCTGTACAATGAATTCCATGACCATTATCATCTTCAGGAACTGGTACTTTGTTTGGTGTTGCATCATACCAATTGTAATCATGTTCTACTTTTCCATCTTTATACCCTCTGTATGATTTGAGAAGAGCTGGATGATCATGTTGAACACCACTATCACTAACACCAACTACAATTCCTTTTCCTTCATAACCTTTTTTCCAAACTTGATCAGCTTTGATCCATTTCACATTCCATTCTGGTTCTTCAACTGATTTGACGTTTTCTTGATTTGGTGTTCCAAGATCAAGTGAAAAAGCTTTATTTGCTTCAATGAGTTTAATATCTTCTCTTTTAGCCAATTCATTGATTAATTCTTCAGTTGCTTGTTTAACACAAATTGTATTTGAGACCCAGTATGATGTAAATTCAACATTTTTGGATTTTAAAAATGATTTTAATGAAGCTTGATGTGTTTTTGCATGTTCCATGAGCTTATTAAATGTGAATATTTTTTTTAACTACTGTATTCATAACAAGGAAACCTCTAGCATCATGATCTTCCATGTCATCAACATGAACTCCTTTTGCGTCTTTTTTATATTTATTTTTTTGTTTTTATTACCAGTGAGTTTATCAAAATCTACTTGTTTGTTTAATTGAATTAAAATGTCAGATTTTCCATTGCGAAGTCCTAGTTCTGTTTTAAGGAGATATGTAATTTCACCCCCAAGAGCAGAAGCAAAAAGTACCAATGCGATCAAATAAATAAGTTGTCTCATTTGTTTGGATTTTTTTGTTCAGAATTTGGAAAGAAAATTCGGTTTTTATTGGTAGTTCGAAGACCAATCAAGATGATTAGAACCTCCAAAGAATCTCCATCAAAAATTAATCTCCTTTTATTAAGTTGTGCTCAAATTCATTTCATCAAACTGATCAATTTAAAATGATAAAAATAAATTTTATTTACAATGAATTATTGAAATGAAAATGAGACATTATTCAATTTTTTAATACCATTTTCAAGAATAATTTCAGGTGAGATTTTATCTTTTAACATTAATATTACAGTAGATTCTTTTAAACGACTTGAAACAAAACGATAACTTTTTGAATTTTTTTTGACAGCTGAAGTTGCTATTAAATAATTATCTTTACAATTTTTTGATGCATATTTGATAGCTAAACCATTTTGTTTGACAGCATTCAAAACCAAACGATGATGATCAGTTAAATTTGGTGATGAAAATTTCAAAGCCAATCCTTTTGATTTTATTGCTTCAAAAACAACATCAAGATCGGATCTTAATTCTTTTGATGCAAATTGAAGTGTCAAACCATTTTTTTCAACTGCTCTTAAAACAATTTTTGAATTTTTTCTTAATTTATTTGATGCATATTTTAATTCCCATGGATTATTTTCAATAGCAAAATCAACAATTGATTCATGTTTACGCATTCTTTGGGATGCTTTTTCTAATAAATATCCTTTATTTCCTTTGAAAAAACCCCAACAAGTTAATGGTTTTTCTAAAAATAAAATAAATATTGCATCAAACAAAGTTGGTATTGCCCACCATGAACTCAATTGTACGAAACTAACTTCTCCTGTAAATATTAAAATATATTTCAAAGGTATAATTAAATTTAAAATCCATAAAACTATCCAAATTGGAGATGATAAGAGTAATACAAATGCAACTGATAATAAAACTGTTAAATGTGGTAAAACATGTAAGACATGATTTATTCCAGCTTGTATGAGTTCTTCAGGATGAGCTAATTGATTAGCTTGAGTTATTATTTGTTCTTTGATTTCGTTTCCTTTTGTAATAATATTTGGTATATATTTTTCTTGCAAGTCATTTGCTTGAGTTGCAGCAATGGTGATAATTCGTTCTTTGAATTCGTTTCCTTTCGTCAAAATAATTGGAATATAATACTCTTGTATGTCGTTTGCTTGAGTAGCAGCAACATTTGCCAAGAAGTCTTGAAGTTCATTTGCTTTTGAAGCCATCACTTCAATGTAATTTGAGTCAAAGTCAAATTCTTCTTCAATTTCTTCAGAGTTTATCAAACTATTCGTTGGCAAAAAAGTGAGTATTTCCATTGGTGGAATTTTAACAACCAATCATCACTTTAAATGTTTTCTTTGAACTTGAAGAAAAATTTATTTATAAAGTTTGATTTTCAAATTGACCATGATATTTGGCTTCTCCTTCTAATCTCATGAAAATAAATTGACAAATCTTTGTACCAGGATATAATGCCAATGGATTCTGGAAAAAAATTAATCTTTGAAATTCAAACATTTGAGGCATTATAGATTTCCAATACTTGCCTATTGGAGATTCCAGGTTGCATAAAACCTGCAGTAACTGGTGATTGAGGTAAAAATCAATTTTTGTTTCTTACTGTGAACGAATAATCCATGTCTCGCAAATCTGGATCTTCCTTCCAATAAACCACAGATTGAAGGTGAAAGTGAAACTTTTTCTTCTGTAATTGCTAAACAGCATTGTTGTGGTGAAATAATGTATGATTTTCCTTCTTTTACAAGGATTTTTTCTGTGACCTCTTTATAATCTGATTTATCATTGATATCAATAACGCCCATTCCAGGTTTAAAATGTCTGAATTCATTTGAAAGTGTCAAATCATAACTAAAAAAAAAAATTAATTTCTTTTCTTATTTTACGAAGCAGGTCCTAAAAATTTTTCGTCAAAGTTATCAATGATGATTTCTCTATTTATTAATAAATTGTTTTTCAAACTTTTTTTCAATTGCCTCTAAAATTGAGTCTCTACTTAAAACTGACATGATTGGACGAATTAGATTCTAATTTGAGGTAATTTTATCAAATAAATGATGCTTAAAAATTTAAAAAATTTAAACATAGATTTTTATTAAATTCAATATTTTTTGTTTTACAAATCAAAAATTTCAGCAATGAAATTCTTTTTTTTTGATTTTGGTTTACTCATTGATTCTTCATTAGAATCATCAAAAAGTAACATACTATGAATTGCATACATCCATTCATTAACCGTTTTTTCATTTTCTGTCCATAATGTAAACTTTTTTTTGTCATCTCTATCTGGAACAACATGAAAGCAATTGAAGAATTGAGTCTTTTTGTCCACAGTAACTGATCTTTTCAATGTTTTAAAATCAATATTATCTTTTGATAATTCCTCATGAATATAACATTCTTGAATTGGTGCTTCTTCTTTTTTGTAATCCATTTCAGTTTTATAAATTGAAAATAATATCCTATCTTTTTTTTTATCTTTTTCAGCAACAACATATCTTTTATGAGCTCTTTCACCATCAGATGATTTTTTGAATAGATAACCTTCTTTTTTTTTAATTTTCTTTCTCAATGTTATTTTATCCGTTTTTTCATCCAACCTTTTTCCTATTAGACCAAAATTGACTTTTTTGTCAACAACATCTTTTTGTTTTCCAGATAACATAAAAAATGTTGAACCAGCCAAATCTTCTTCAATATTATAATCTTCATCCTTTTTCTTCTTTTTCTTTTCCAAGAGGTTATTTGCTGGGAGAGAAGAAGGTCGTGATAAATTTTGTTCGTTTTGTAATTTCTCTAAAGTTGATTTTTCCTTTTCAATTGTTCCTGAATTATGTCTTTGGATTTCATTTTCTCCATCTAACTCTTTTGGTACATTAATTTGAATTGGCGCTCTTTTTGGTTTGTTTAGTTTTGGTTTTGGTTTTTGGTTTGGGTTGGAATCTAAACTAAAGTCACCAAATATTTCATCATTCATTTCTGAAAACAATGACTTCTTTCTTTCATGTTTTCTTTTTTTCTTTTCTTCAATCTCTTGTTCTTCCTCTGAATCTGATTCTGATTCTATTGGTTCGTTCAAGTTATTTTTTTCTTCATATTCTTCGTCACTTGAATCTTTTTTTTCTCCAAGTACTGCCTTTTTGAAGTTATTTTTTTTTTCAACTTTTTGTGGAGTCACAGGAGAATCAATGACCATGAAATTTCTGGCACCACTACTTGAATTGTTATCAAATGTATATTTCTTTGAATCAACAGGTTTCTTTTTCTTTTTCTTTTTTACGTCTGTCGTTGACATGTTGAGATTTTGACCAATGAAAAACGAGATGAAAAATCAAAATAAAATGAAAGGGTCTGGGATCCCAAGTGCACTTTTATTTTTCCATTAACCTTAAACATAAAGGAGCTTCTAGTAATGATTGATCAATCAAGTATTGAGGTAAATAACCATTAAAAACAGTTTGAAATATCATGATTACCTTTGTTTGATCATCTTCAACGATAAAGTGCCAACCTGCAATTTTGTTTAACGCTCTCACACAACCATTTGTTACTTCATAATCTTCAACAGGAGCATTGATCCAAAAATATTCTTTATCATTCTTTTTGGTGAATTGTGAAGCTTTGACGAAATCTCTATCTGAAACGAACATAACACCTGCACTATATCTTTCTTTAAATACTATTTTTGAATCTCCATAACTATTTAATTAAGGAACAAAAATTTTTTTTTTACTCTTTTATTATTTCTCTTTCTGCAAGTTTTGGATTGAAATATTTAATATCTTTCACGGAATTTAAAGGACTTAGTTTAGAATAAATCTCTTCTGGTGTCATTTTTGTATAACCAACACCTTTGATAATGTCCGATTCTTCGGAACTTTTTTTCACAGACACTTCTATTCCTTGTTTCTTGCTGTGGGTGACAAAGGTATCTTTTTCTAATTCCATATATCGGTCAAAAGCTTTTTTTAAAAGCTCATCAAATTTGCTTTCTTCCATAAAACAACAATTTAATTTTCCTTCCAATCAAAATAATTCTTGATTTTATTCACAAATTTACTCAATAAAATTATTTTTTATTCTTTTTTAAAAGATCAGAAATGACATTAAATGTATAGGGTGATCCTAATAATGCTTGATCAATGACATATTGTGGAATATAACCTGCAAAGTTAGTTTGAATAATCATTGTGACAGTTGTTTTGTTTTTATCGCTTTCTTTAAAGTGCCAAGTCAAAATTGGTGTTTCTCCTCTGACAACACCACTTGTTTCCGGATGACCTTCAATCGGAGCATTAACCCAGAAATATTCTCCTTCTTCACCTTTAATAACGTCACATGCTTTAATAAATTCTCTGTCTGCAACCATAAAAACTCCAGCAGAGTATACTTCTCTGAAAACATGTTTATGTTCTGAAAAACTTTTTGGTTAAAAAAAAAAATGTTTACCTTTTGAGATGGTTTCTCTCTGAAATTTTTGGAATATATGTAGCAGCAACTTCATAACTATTTTTTGGATTTATTAAATCTAAAATATCTTGAAATGAGTGATCAATAACTCCGACACCTTTCACAATGTATGGTTCAGATCCTTGTTTTTTCACATGGACTGATATTCCTTGTTTCGTTTCGTGGTGTTTAAAATCATCACTCTCAAAGAGTTCTTTAAATCTTTTATGAGCGTCTTGGATGACTTTGTCTACTTCTTCTTCACTGAATACCATACGTACTGATGATTGGTGGAAAATTATTCCGAGAAGTATTTTTGGATTCACTGAATTGTTCAATCAAAGTTGTTCAACATTCAAAATAATCATCAAATCCTTCTTAAAATCTGATTGGTATTTCAGAATTATTTAATTGGCTAATCCTGCCTGTGCATTTTTATCTTGATCCTCACGAACAAAATGACAACAGAATTCCCACATGTAACAGTAAACTCAGAAATCAAAGGAATTAAGTACAGCGACAAAGTGTCCACCCCATTAGTTTTACAAACTTATTCAGCTGAAATTGAGGTTATTTCAACTAACCAAGTGTATCACCAGTCAACAACATTGACATTTAAAAATTATTCAAACAAAAAATTAGAAGGAGAATTTATTTTTCCATTACCAGAAAGTTCAACCATTTGTGGATTTGCTATCGAAATTGATGAACAAATGATTGATGCAAGTATTGTGGAATCTACAAAAGCTGAAAAAACATTTGATGCTGAAGTTAGAGAAAAAAAACCAACTGCTTTGGTAGAATCAGTTGTTGGAAATCAATACAGGACTAAAATTTATCCTTGGGATCCAAACACCACAAAAAAAGTTAGAATTGATTTCATTGCTGATTTGGATCGTAATTCAGAAGGTCTATTCATGAGCATACCACTTGAAGTTTCAAAGCAAGAAATGTTGTCCTCTGTTGACCTTTCAATTTTATTGAAAAATGAAAAAATTGAACCATTCCTTTTTAGCAAACAAAACTATAATTTTACAAAACAAAAGAAAAAATACGTATTAAACCTTTCAAGGAATGATTTAATGAAACTTCAAAACCTAAAGATTCAAATTCCGTCTACAATTCAAGAATCAATAATAGTTGAAGAAAATGAAATTCAAGATCAATATTATTTTGATATCAAACAAAATATCAAGTCTAATACATCTAAGAAATCAAAATCTCAAGAAAGTGTTATTTCAGTTTTGTGGGATGTTTCTTTCAGTCGCGAAAAACAAAGAGAAACATTTCAAAAATTAGAATTTAATTTGTTAAAGCAATTACAAAAGATATATAAAATTGATTTATATTTGTTTAGTAATGATATTGAATTCAAAGGGTCGTTCAATAATTTTGATGATATTATCAAAGTTATTTCAGGAGCATATTATGATGGTGGAACCAATTTAATTCAACTATCAAAATTAGATTTATCAAAATATCTATATTCTTTGTTATTTACAGATGGAATAGATACTCTTTCTCCTGAGAATACTTCGTTCATTGCTTCATTTAAGGGTGTGCCACCAATTTATTCATTCAATTCTTCACCAAATTATAATTCAGCAACTTTAAGAAATATTTCGGATGTGTCAGGTGGAAGATACTTTAGCATAGACTCAAATTCAAATTTACAAGATATTACTTCAACCATTGGTTATTCACCTTTTAGTTTCTTATTTGCTGAATATGATGAAAATGACATGACAGAAGTTTACCCTTCAAAAAAGTGTGTTGTAGAAAATGAAACATTTCATATGAATGGAATCCTTCTTGCAAAAGAATCCCAAATAATTCTAAATTTTGGTATTGGGAATGAAATCTTAGAAAAAAGAACAATCAAATTAGCAAAAAAAGATGCAAAAAAATCTAAAATTGTTGGTATTCAATGGGCTAAGCAATGTTTAAATGAATTAAATGATTTTTCGGCTCAGCATAAAGATCAAATTCTATCTATTGGAAGACAATTCTCTATTGTAACGAGTGATACCACATTAATGGTATTAGAAACATTGGAACAACATTTAAAACATAAAATCATTCCAGCAAAATCAAGAACATTTTTGTATGAAGCTTATCAAGATCACATTGCAGAAGAAGAAAAAAATCAATTGAAAAAAGTGGAAGAAAAATTGAAAAAGGTTGAATATCTCTGGGAACAATACTTAAAATGGTACCGTAGAGATTATTCTTCTGAGATTGTCGAAAAAATGATTGACGAAATTGAACAAATGAAAGTTAGTACAAAGTTGACATCCCAAAGAGTTGAAGAAATCCCAACAAAATTGGTCGAAATTCAAAAGTCAGCAGAATCAAAAATAGAAAAGAAAAAAGCTATTGTTGAAATGAATATAGAAAAAGAAAAGAAAAGAATTCAAATGGAATATGAAAAATTGAAAGAATTGTGTGAAAATGAAAGAATTAAAATTGAGAAGAATCAAAATGTCAGAAAAGAATTCAAATTACAAAACAAAAAGAAAAAAACTTACAAAGAAAAATATTCTAATAAAATCAAGCCAGATGATTCATTTAAAAATGTATTTGATACATTTTTATCAAAAATGGAGGATAATATGGAATTTGATTCTTCAAGTTCAAGCTCTGATGATGAAAATTCAACAAATGACAGAAAAGAAAAATCAAAAAATGATAAAAAAAGCAAGAAGAAAAAAAAAATGAAAAATCAAGAAACAAATATACCAGTTAGTCTCAATCTGGCGCCAGTGGGAAGTATAAGCGGAAAAGGTCTTGGTGTAGGTGGATCTCTAAGGGGTGGAGGAAGAGGAGGTAGAGGAGGAGGAAGAAGTGGAGGTAGAGGTGGTGGTACAAGGACGAGACAGACAGCAAGAAGATCCACAGGAGGAAAAGCTCCAATGGTAATTCAAGAATCAAATGAATCATCAGTTTCTGTTAAAAAATGGAATCCAGATGTTGAATACCTAAAAATCTTGAAAGATTCAAATAAAGAAGATATCTACAAAAACTATTTCTTGTTAAGAGAAGAAGAAAAGTACAGTCCAGCATTTTATTTGGATGTTTGTGATTATCTCTTCAAACAGGATTTTAAAAAAGAAAGTTTAAAAGTTTTGTCAAATCTCACAGAACTAGAATTTGACAATGCACAATTATTGAGAATAATTGCTTATAAATTAGAAGAGATTGGTGAATATGATTTATCAATTCAAATGTTCAGAAAAGTACTTTCACTTAAACCTGAAGAACCACAAAGTTATCGTGATTTAGCACTGGTTCTAGAGAAAAATGGAAAATATAAAGATGCTCTTCAATTATTTTATAAAGTGATCATTGGAAATTGGGATTCAAGATTTGAAGAAATAGAAATAACTGTATTGCAAGAAATGAATAGATTAATTCACTTTCATGGTGATTTCAATTTGAATATTCCTAAATCTTTAATTCAATACTCTCCTTTAGAATTGAGAATTGTAATGGCTTGGGACACAGATATGGTTGATATTGATCTTCATACTATTGAACCAAGTGGTGAACAAGTCTTTTATGGAAATAAGAATTCAAGGAATGGTGGGTTGAATAGTGTAGATTTTACAAGAGGATACGGACCAGAAACATATCAAATAAAGGTTGCATCTCCTGGAATTTATAAAATTCGTGCAAAATATTACTCAAATCATCAACAATCTGTCACGGGAGGAACAACTGTACTTTTGTCACTATTCACAAATTATTCAGTACCTGAAAAGGAAAAGTATCAACAAATTACAATTCGTTTGAATGGTCATAAAGATATTTATGATGTAGCAGAAATAGAAATTAACAATGAAGAGATTTCAAATATTCAAAAAGATCTTCAAATTGAAAAAGAAAAAAATTATCAAATTTTAGAATTATATAAAATTGAATCTGGAAAGTTGAATGAAATTGAAATACAAAGAAATACAAAATTAACAGAGATAGATGAATACTTCAATGAAGAAATTCAAAATTTTATTGAATCAATTGCAAAAGAAATTGAATCATCATTTGGTGCAATAAGAAAAAAATCAGAATCCAATTCTTTGGAACAAGCAATATTTGAATTTGAATACTTATAAAGTACTTTCTATTATTTTTTTAATCCTCCAATGAAATCAGTTTCCTTTCTCCACCAAACAAAAAAGTTGATGATGAATCAAACAAAAAAAATAAATTCTCTGAAGGTAAATTTGAAATATTAATTTCAAAAGTATTTGAACCAAAAAGAAGCAGCACAAATTGATATTGATTTGATGTCTGAAAAACATGGATTCTCCATTGATCAATTAATGGAATTAGCAGGACTATCAGTTTCAAACACAATCTACAAATGCTTTCCAAAAGAAAAATATCCATCAATATTAGTAATATGTGGACCTGGAAATAATGGTGGTGATGGACTTGTGGCTGCAAGACATTTATCTCATTTTGGATATCAACCAACAATACTTTATCCAAAAAAAACATCGAATAATCTATACTTGGTTTGTTAATTTAAAGTTAATTTTTGAAGAGATTAATGAGTCAATGCAAAAACCTTCAAATTCCAATCATTGAACAATTACCAAATAATTTTGAAAAAGAATTTGATCAAATTTTAGATTCGATTTTTGGTTTCTCCTTCAAAGGGAATGTTAGACCTCCATTTGATGAAATTATTAAGGTAAATCGTAGTTGAATTATTTCATGTATTTTAAAGCAAGTATCAAAATCCAATTTACCAATCACATCAGTTGATGTTCCATCAGGTTGGAATGTGGAAGAAGGTCCTAAAGATGGATGTATCAAAAATCCAGATGTATTAATTTCTTTGACTGCACCCAAATTATGTTCTAAATTTTTTAAAGGGAGACATTTCATTGGAGGTAGATTCGTACCAATTGAAATGAAAAAACAATTAAATCTACCAGAATATCCAAATAATGAAAATATACTCGAATTTATTCAATAAAATATTTCATTTGAATCAAATGCTTTTTGAATCGTTTTTTTTTCTGATTTATGAATTACTTTTTTTATTTTCAACATGAAATAACTTTCTGTAATATTATCATCTTTATGAATTTGTAATATTTCTAATTTTGGAGGATTATCTGTTATATCTTTTGTATCAATCAAAATATTAAAATAAATATCTGAGTAAGTTCGATTAATTTCTGGAATTTTAATAGATTCAATTTGATTTTCCACTTCATTATTTAATTCTAATTCAATTGATTTTTCAGATGGAAATGTATTTCTTTTTAATGTATGTAAAATTTCAAAATGTTTTTCTTTTCCATTCCAATTAATTTCTGGTTCATTCCAATATTTTAAACATCTCCATAATAATATAATATCATTTTTACGTTCAATTTCAATCTTTTCTAATTGATTAATAATTTCATTTTGATTTGATTGAATATCTTGTTTTTGTTTTTTTGATGGTGATTTTTCAATTTGATTTTCAATTTCTAATTCATTTCTACTTCTTTTTTTATTTTGAGATAATTCTTGTGATATCACAATATTTGGTAATTCTTCTACTTCTTCTTCTTCTTCAATTACAATCACATCTTTATCTTCATTCTTATATGAAGATAAAGATGTTGCATTATTTGTTAATGGATTCGAAAAATCAATAAATTTCTTTGAATAATTCATAAATTTATCAATATACACTCTATTATTTTGTAATTCAGCCAATGAAATTGCCGAATTGATTTCATTTGATAAACTAGACATTAAATCATCTTGATATTCCTCAAATACCATATCAAATAACAATTCAATTTTGTTTGAAATGAATTCAAATTTTGATTTTGAATGTATTTTTTTTGCTTTTGAAATTGACATTGTATAAAGTTTCAATAAAAATCTCTTATTCATGAATGAATCCAAACATTTCTTTGTCATTTTTTTTAAGATTTCTAATTTTGCTTCATCATTTAATTGAACATTTTTAAATTCATCCATTAATACTGTGATAGAACTATAATCATTTAAAATTTGTTGAACACCAATCATATTAGTTTCGTTTAATTCTATTTTCTCTTGATTCGTTGGACAATATTTTTTTATTTGTTTTATTTGATCTTGAAAGTATTTTTTACTATTTGATAAATTTCGAACAATATTTTTTTCTGAAAAAAGTGCATATTTACAATAAGCATCACCAATATTTCCAATTACGTCAATCTCTTTTGAATATTCTTTTAAATAATTATATTTACGACCAGCTAATTCAAAATTTGTAATTGATTTTTCAAATAATTGTTTCTTTAAATATAAGTGACCCATTGAAGTAAATACATCAGCGATTCTTAAATTATTTTCAAGATTTTCATAATAATTTTTTGAAATTTTGAAACAATCTTCTGCTAAATCAAATTCTTCTAAAAGTACCATCAAATCACCATAAACTAAATTTATATTGGCTTCTAATTCTTGTAATAAATCTTTAGTTTTTTCTTCTAATTTTTTTTTTTTTTCTTCTTGGATTATTTTTAAACTCTTTTTATAGTAAACTTCACATTCATCATAATTTTCTTTTATTTCATAATAATGAAAATAAATTAAATAAATATTGATTAATTCAGTTTGAAAACTATTCATAAAACAAATATCTTCCGCTAACTTTAAATGTTCAATGGTTTCTTCAAATTTTATTGTTATACAAACATGTGCTAATTCTCGTAGTTCAATTGATTTATTATAAAGTGCTCTTTTATCTTTTGGATTTAATCTTAAATGAGCATTAATATGAGTTAACGATAAATCATGATATCTGTATGCCAGTTTTAAATCTCCTTCACGCTCATATTCAGCTGCTATATTGTTGGCATACATGTGCATAGAATCATAATCTTTGTTAACTTTGGCTTTGTTGTATGCTTCTTTCAGAACCTCCATTAAAATGATTGGTTGAAAAACCCGGGAATTCTTTGAGGTTTTGTTGTTTTCTTGAGAATGGAAAATGAACTTTATTTTATTTCTTTCTTTGATTTGTCCAATCAAAAAAATTTATATTTCATCCACCAACAAACATCATGTTGTGTCGTCTGGTCATATTTTTGTCAATTTTTCTATTTTTGATGTTCTTTTCAATCTTTAAGAATTCAAATTACAGCTTATATAATTACCGAAAAATTAGAAAAACTTTAGTTTTCCGTGATAAACGATTTTTTGGAAAAGACAAGTTTAACAAAGAAATGACCAAAAAATCAACTAGAATTATTGAAGAAAATAAGAATTTTTTAAGAAAACAAAAAAAATTGTATCAAAAATATTGGGATAATCCCAAAAAAAAAGAAAAACAATTTTGTTTAGGAATTACTACATCATTTCCAAGACCAAATTCATATTTTTATTTAAATAGAACTTTGAGTTCAATTATAAAAAGTATACCACACAACAAATGGAATAATTTTTTTATTTTTATTTATTCAACTTCAATTCATCACAATGATAAAGAAGTCAAAAAATTATCAAAATATTTTAAAGTATTCTATTTTCTGAGAGATGATTCAATTTATAAAAAAGGATGGTATAATGAACATCATAAACATACATTAGATTATTCAAAAATATTACAATATTGTTCAAAAATCAACTCAAAATATTCATTAATTTTAGAAGATGATTGTATTTTAAAATCAAATTTTTATGAAGAATTAAAAAAATTAACAAAAAAATTGAAAGAATTAGATGATTTTGCATGGATTAAATTATATTTTGATGATAAATATAGAAATTTTGAAATTGAAGATTTTCATTTTTTATTTTTGACATCCATGAGTTTTTCGTCTTTGATATTGATTTTTATTTATTTTATTTTTCATTTTCTTCAATATAATTTGAAAGTCATTGGAATTACATCAAAGATTTTTATTTTTATTTGGTTTACTATTTTATTTTTAATTTTAATTTCAATGTCGGGTAAACAGAATTTAATTCCTCTGAAAAATGGAATTAATAAATTTGGGCATACTGGCAGTTTAGTGGCTCAATTATACAAGACATCAAATTTACAGGCAATATCAAATTATTTGTCAGGTATTAATTTACCTCCAAATGCGAAGCCAATTCCTGCTGATAGAATTTTAGGCACATTTCCATTGATTCAAAATGAACAGAGTTCATTGAAAAATACTTATATTTATTATCCTTATATTGTTAAACATATTGGATATGTTTCTCATTTCATTTATTATTAAAATTGATCCTTTTTTGAATTATGTAATTTAGAATAAACAAATTAAGTTTTGTTCTCAAAAAAGAAAAAGATGAATTCAAACAAAATGCCTTTAAAATTTTTATATTTTATCTGAATTGTATTGTTTAGTTTTTGACAAAATCAAGTGCTTTTTGAACATCTTCAACTAAATCTTCACCATCTTCAACGCCAACAGATAAACGAATCATATTGTCTTCAATTCCTAATTCTTTTCTCATTTCAGCTGGTACAGATCCATGAGTCATTAAACTTGGACATTCAGCAAGACTTTCAACACCTCCAAGTGATTCAGCAAGAGTAATAATTTTAATGTTTTCTAAGAATTGTCTTGATTGTTTTTCTCCTCCTTTTAAGTAAAATGTAATCATTCCTGAGTTTCCAAAAGTTTGTTTTTTAAAAACTTCGTGTTGTGGATGTGATGGAAGTCCTGGATAAATTACTTTTTCAACTTTATCTGAAGCTTCTAAACATTTAGCAACTTTCATAGCATTTTCTGATGCAGCTGCCATTCTAAGATGTAATGTTTTTACACCTCTAATTGCCATGAAACAATCAAATGGTGATGGAATAATACCCATAGCATTTTGATTATATCTTAATTTACCTGCAATATCATCTGAACTTGTTGCTGTAACTCCCATAACTACATCTGAATGTCCATTAATGAATTTTGTAACTGAATGAATAACAACATCAGCACCTAAAGTCAATGGTTTTTGAAGGATAGGTGACATAAATGTATTATCTACAACCATAATAACTTCAGGATGATTCTTTTTGAGATATTCAGCAACAGCTTTGATGTCAACAACTTTCAAAGTTGGATTTGTTGGTGTTTCAACCCAAACCATTTTAGTTTCTTTTTTAATGGATTTTTGCCATCCTTCTTTTGTGAAATCAACAAAATCAAGTGAAATTCCCATTTTTTCTTTTGCTGTTCTAAGATATCTTCCTGTACCTCCATAACAGTCATCCATTGCGACGAGATGGTCTCCAGTTTTGAGTAAGTTTACAGTTCCAGTTGTAGCTCCAAGACCAGATGACCAAGCGATACCATGTTTTCCTTAAAAAAAAATTTAGTTTCATATGGTTTTTTTTACCTTGTTCTAAAGAAGCAATAAGCATTTCAAATGCATCACGAGTTGGATTTGATGAACGTGAATATTCATAATTACCTGGATAAAAGTTTCCAATTGATTTTTGTGCAAAAGTTGATGACAATGACTGAAAAATTAGAAAAAAAACAAAATACGATTGGTGTCATAACAGCACCTGTATGTGGGTCAGGAGCTTGACCAGCATGTATTGCTTTTGTTGCGTCTTTGTAGTTTGAGTAGCTTAAATCTTTCTTTTGTTCGGACATTTTTTGTGTGGAATTGAAGTGATTGGTTAGAATAACCGACAATCATTTATTGGCGGAATTTAGGGATGTTAGTCCAATGAAATAAAATAACAACTCCGATTCAATTTTAAAGGTAAATTCAATTTCTAAGTCAACATTCAAATCTGTGGGAATGATTTTTTGTCAGTTTTGGAAGGTCCAAACACTTACTTGTTTTGGGTAGAGAAACGATTTTTAGTCAAAGTGGATTTGGTGGACAAAATGACCGGACTACAATTCAGTCAAACGAGTTTAAAAATAAATTATTAATTTTTCCGTTCATTTCCAAAATGATTT
Source organism: Neovahlkampfia damariscottae (assembly GCA_016618085.1). Classification (NCBI taxonomy): domain Eukaryota; phylum Heterolobosea; class Selenaionea; order Neovahlkampfiida; family Neovahlkampfiidae; genus Neovahlkampfia; species Neovahlkampfia damariscottae. Next base: position 104,953 of record JABLTG010000014.1, on the reverse strand, counting down.
GATTGGACCAACGAAACTTTTGAACGTTTAATTTTCAACGTTGGATTTTAAAGACCAATAAAAATCAGTTCCACACGTATTTTCGGAGATTAGAATAGAAACAAAACAGAGAAAGGTGTATGTTGAGTTTCCTCAAATATAATCAACCAACAAAGCACACTCACTCACCTTCATGCTCATCATCTAGTAACCAAGAAATTCAAAAAGAAGAGCCTGACAATGCACAATTATTTTTGAATTTTCTGTTTAAAATATTCATGAACATTGCTAAACAGGATGGATGTGCATTAGAAATTATTGAAGAAGATTTAGTTGACGAAGTTGAGTTTGATTTTCAAGATGTAATATTAAGAGTATTTCAAAACTTGGACTGTGAACCTGTCTGTTTATTATTAGGTTTACTTTATTTTGAAAGATATACCAAAATAATAGGAGAACTAGATATTGTACAATACGAAGAAGATTTACTTTGCTGCATCGTTTTAAGCAGTAAAATGCTCGAAGATAATTACTGGTCAACAAAGAGATACGCAGAAATATTAGAAGTAGAAGACTATCGATGTTTTTTACAAACCGAAAATAGAATTTTAAAATCATTAAATTTTGAACTTTATACTTCAAAGGAAACATTAGAACTATTCATTCAAAGCCACCGCTAAGAAATTTTGTTATAAATTATTGTTTTTTTTTAAATTTTTATTTTTTTTCCAATAAAATAAATTATCTCTGATTGACCAAAAATTAACCAATCTCCACACAGTATTTTATCATTGAACTGTAGTTGTATTTTGTTATGAGTTCAAAATCTTTGCTCATGACAGTTAAAACAACTGATCCAATTCTCAAAAATACTTTTTTAGGTCTAAAAGATAAAAAAGAAAATGTTAGGTCTAAAAATATTGGAGTTTTATATGACTATGTAATTTTTTATTTTCTCTTTAAAAATTAAAAAAAGGTTGAAAAAAATACTAAAGAACTTTCAGGAGAATCTTTTTCATTTTTTATTGAATCCGTAATGGAGAATTTACAAGAACTTATTAATTCAAAAGAAATTAATGAAAGAATTACTGGAATTTTATCTTTAGAAAAATTAATTGATTTACATTATGAAGATCCTAGAAAAATTACTAGATTCTCAAATTATTTAAGAAACTCTTTAACGAACTATCATTCTGATTCAACAACTGTTGCTCTTGTTGCCAGAGCTCTTGGAAAACTTGCAAAAGCGAGTTCAACAACATCAAGTAAAACTTTAACAGCTGAATTAGTTGAATTTGAATGCAAAAGAGCATTAGAATGGTTAGAAGGTTTTAAAGAAAAACACAAAGATGAAGGTAGAAGATATGCTGGTTTATTAGTATTAAAAGAACTTGCTGAAAATGCTCCAACTTTATTTTATGCACATGTCAGTTCATTTTTAATTCATATCTGGAAAGGTATCAAAGATTCAAATTTAGAAACAAGAGAAGCTTCTATTTTAGCTTTAAGAGCTGTTTTAGCACTTGTTAGTGAACGTAACTTCAATGGACGTCATGAGTGGTATCATGATATGTTAAATAACGTCAAAACTTGTATGAAGAAAAATAATGAATCAATTCATGGAGCTTTATTAGTTATTGGTGAACTCTTAAGAAATACAGGACAATTTATGAAACCATATTTTGAAGAAACATGTGAAAAAGTATTTCAATTCGCTTCAAGTAAAGATGCTTCCATAAAAAAAGCTGTTATTCGTTTAATTCCACAATTTGCAAAATTTAATTCAAAGAAATTTGAAGAAAAGAAATATTTGGAACGTGCTTTTGGAATTTTATTTTCTGTTGTTAAAACAAGCGCATATAATAATATCGCATTTCAATCTTTAGGAGAATTAGCTTTGCGTGTGGGTTCAATTTCAAGTTCAACATTAAAAAGAATCTTAACAGTCATTGAAGAAGATGGAATTACTCCAAGCAGAAATAGACCTTTTGAACCTGCAGCATTAGAATGTTTAGCAAAAGTTGCAACTGTTTCTGGACCAAAAGAAGAAGACAATATCAAACCACTGTTAGATAAAATGTTTATTGGAGGTCTTTCAACAACTTTAACCAAAGCATTAGATGAAATTGTCATTTCAATTCCAGGTCTTTTACAACCAGTTCAAGAAAAACTTTTAGATCTTATTAGTTATATTTTAGCAAAAGCACCATTCACTTCATTATCAAAGAGTTTATCAAATTTTGAAATTAATCATGATTCAACTGTTTTAGCATTGATTACACTTTGGTCATTTAATTTTAAAGGTCATAATTTATCAGATTTTGCTGCAGATTGTGTTGTTAAATATTTAGATAGTCCAAGTGGACCAATTCGTAAAGAAGCAATTCGAAGTTGTTGTAAACTTCTGATTCCAAAAAATGGAAAAAGATTATTTGTCAATGAAGTTTTAGAAAAATTAATTACAGTTTGTATTACAGATTCAGACCCAAGTATTAGATTAACAGTTTTAAATTCACTTGATGAAAGATTTGATCAATATTTAGCACTTTCTGATAATTTAAGATTATTATTCATCGCAATGAATGATGAAATATTTGAAATACGTGAAGTTGCAATGTCAATCATTGGTAGATTATCAACAAGAAATCCTGCTTTTGTTTTACCAGCTTTAAGAAAGACTTTAATTCAATTATTAACTGAACTTGAATTTTCTGAAGATACAAGAAATAAAGAAGAAAGTGCTCGAATGCTTGGTAAATTAATAGCAGCTGCTCCTAGATTAATTAAACCATATGTACCAAGTATTTTAAAGGTTTTAGTTACAAAGATATCTGATCCAAATCCAACTGTTAGTGCATGTGTCATGGATACAACTGGTAAATTAGCAATTGTTGGTGGAACACCAATGATGAAATTTATGGAACAATTAGTACCTTTAATTTTAGAAATGCTTCAAGATCAAAGTTCACCAATTAAACGTGAAGTTGCTGTTAGAACATTAGGAATGCTTGTTCAAAGTACAGGATATGTTATTACACCTTATATTAAATATCCAAAACTACTTTCTTTATTACTTTCAACTTTAAAATCAGAAGAAGATTGGTCAACAAGACAAGAAGTAATGAAAGTACTTGGAATTATTGGAGCTATTGATCCTTATAAATACAAGAATATTCTTTCAAATTTTGAAAAAGAAAAATCATCTTCATCTTCATCATCAGATCAAATTGATATTCCAACTGGACCTTCAAATGAAGATTTCTTTCCAACTGTTGCTATTAACTCATTAATGAAAATTTTAAAAGATTCATCATTATCAACACTTCATGGACAAGTTATTCAATCAGTTACTTTTATATTTACATCATTAGGATTAAAATGTGTTCCATTTCTTCCACAAATTGTTCCACCATTTGTTTCATTAATTAGAACATGTGAACCTTCAATGAGAAATACATTATTTCAACAATTAAGTCAATTAGTTCAAACTGTTAGAGGTCATATAAAAAATTATATTGATGAAATATTTGTTTTAATTCAAGAATTTTGGCCAAAGAATTACAAAATTCAAATTATCATTTTAGAAGAAGAAATTTGTCGTGCATTGAATGAAGAATTTAAAAAATATCTTTCTGATGTTATACCACAAATATTAGCTGTATTAACAAAAAATACAATTGAATCTGAACCAAATATTTCAAAAAAAGTATTAGAATCTTTAATCATTTTTGGAAGACATTTAGAAGATTATCTTTATTTAGTTATACCTTCTATTATCAGAGTTATTGAAACAACAAATTCAAATGATATTAGAATTGATGCTTTAAGAACTCTTGGAAAATTATGTAATATTTTGAATTTATCAGAATATTCAGGAAGAATTATTCATCCTTTAGTTAGAATTTTAAAGAATTCTGATCCAAGTATAAAAAAAACGATATTTGATACTTTATGTATTTTTGTTAAAAAAATGAGATATGATTATGCTATTTTTATACCAATGGTTAGTTCTGCTGTAAAAGTACAACATCAAGATTATGAATTATTAATTTCAAAACTATTAAATAATGCACTTCCAGAAATTGATGATATTAAAGGAATTGGTGAAGAAAATGATGATGAATATGATACAGATAAAATTGATATTCAAGAAGAACCAGTTGAAGTTAGAAGAGTTGCAATTAATCAATTAAACTTAAAAAAATCATGGGAAGCAAGTCAAAGAAGTACAAAAGAAGATTGGATTGAATGGATTAGAGGTTTTTCAGTTGAACTTTTAAGAGAATCTCCTTCACCTGCTTTAAGAGCATGTAAACAAGTTGGTCAAATTTATCATCCATTAGCAAGAGAATTATTTAATGCAGGATTTGTATCTTGTTGGTTTGAACTTGATGATAAAGCACAATCTGAATTGGTTAGATCATTATTCTTTGCTTTATCCAATCCAAATTTACCACCTGAAGTTTTATCAACTTTATTAAATCTTGCTGAATTTATGGAACATGATGATAAACCATTACCAATTCCAATTAGTACATTAGGTTCATTAGCTGGACAAGCACAAGCCTATGCTAAAGCACTTCATCATTTCGAAATTGAATTTCAAGATGATCCACAATTAAAAATTGAAGATTTGATCACTATTAATAATCAATTAGGACAACATGAAGCAGCTGTAGGTTTATTAGTTTATGCTCAAAAATATCATAATATTGAATTAAAAGAGTCTTGGTATGAAAAATTACAAAGATGGGAAGATGCCTATGATGTTTATGATAAAAAACAACAATTAGATCCATATTCAATTCAACTTACACAAGGTAGAATGAGATGTTTAAAAGCATTAGGTGAATGGCAAAAATTATATGATTTATGTCTTGAAACATGGAATAGATGTATTGATGATAATTCAACTAAAATTGGAATTGCACCAATGGGAGCATCTGCAGCTTGGAATTTACTTGAATGGAAATTTATGAAAGAATGTGTTAAAATTTTACCAGATGAAAATTTTGAAACTTCTTATTTTAATGTTTTAATTTCAATCAATGAAGATGATTTTGATAAAGCTCATTCATTTATTGATAAAACTAGAAAGACATTAGATTCTGAATTGAGTGCACTTGTAAGTGAATCTTATACAAGAGCATATGATACAATTGTAAAAGCACAACAATTAAGTGAATTAGAAGAAGTGATTGAATATAAAACAAATCCTTCAAAAAGAAATTTAATTAAACAAACATGGAAAGATAGATTAAGTGGATTACAAAGAAATCTTGAACATTGGCAAACTGTATTAGCAATCAGATCTTTAGTTTTGAACCCAGAAGAACAAATTGATGATTGGTTAAAATTTGCTACACTTTGTAGAAAATCAAATAAATTACAATTATCAGAAAAGACATTAATATCTTTAGGTGCTTGTAGAGAAGGAACTAATCCAACAGTTGAATATGAATTTATTAGACATGTTCATGATTCTGGAAAAATTAAAGAAAGTTTAGAATTACTTTGTGATTTTTCTGAAACTGTTCAAACTAAAGATAATTCATTATTAGCACGTGTATTTTTAGCACTTGGTAATTGGCAATATGAATTAGATGATAATGTTTTAAATGAAGAAAATATACCAATTATTTTAAATAATTTTAAAACTTCAACCATTTATGATAAAGAATGGTCAAAAGCATGGCATTCTTTTGCTTTTATGAATTCTGAAATTGTTCAATATTATGAAAAATCACAAAAAGATATTGTACCTTATCTTTGTAGTGCAGTGAATGGATATTTCAAATCCATTAGTTTATCTTCTGAAACAAGAAATTCACAACAAGATATTTTAAGATTATTAACATTATGGTTTCAATATGGTGATTCAAAAAAAGTTGAAAAAGCTTTAATTGATGGATTTAATACAGTTAATATTGATACATGGTTACAAGTTATACCACAATTAATTGCTAGAATTCATTCTCCTTCTGAAACAATTAGAAGATTAATTCATGATTTATTAACAAAAATTGGACATGTTCATCCACAAGCATTAATTTATCCATTAGTTGTTTCAACAAAAAGTCAATCAAAAATGAGAAAAGAAGCAGCAGAAACAATGGTTGGTCAATTAAGAACTCATTCACCAACATTAGTTGATCAAGCATTAATTGTAAGTCAAGAATTAATTAGAGTTGCAATTTTATGGATTGAATTATGGCATGAAGCATTAGAAGAAGCTAGTAGATTATATTTTGGTGAACATGATATTAAAGGTATGATTAAAATATTAGAACCACTTCATGAAATGATTGAAAAAACAAGTACTTTAAGTGAAATTGCATTTCAACAAGCATTTGGTAGAGATTTACAAGAAGCATGGGAATGGTGTAAAAAATATCAAAAAGATAAAAAAGAAACAAATTTAACACAAGCATGGGATTTATATTATCATGTTTTTAGAAGAATTTCAAAACAATTAGCACAAATGTTAACATTAGAATTACAATATGTTTCACCAAAATTATTAGATTCAAAAGATTTAAGTTTAGCATTACCTGGTACTTATAGACCTGGTAGTGATCAAATTATTAAAATACATGGATTTTCACCACAATTAAAAGTATTAACTTCAAAACAAAGACCAAGAAAATTAAAAATCTATGGTTCAGATGGAATTGAATATTCATTCTTATTAAAAGGACATGAAGATTTAAGACAAGATGAAAGAGTTATGCAATTATTTGGACTTGTTAATACTTTATTAAAAAATGATGAAGATACAAGTAAAAGAGATTTAGAAATTACAAGATATGCAGTTATTCCACTATCTTCAAATGCTGGTTTGATTGGTTGGGTAAATAATACTGATACTCTTCATGTTTTAATTAAAGAATATCGTGAATCTAGAAATATTCTCTTGAATATTGAACATAGATTAATGGTTCAAATGGCTCCAGAATATGATAATTTAAATTTAATTCAAAAAATTGAAGTATTTGAACATGCACTTGAAAATACAACAGGACAAGATTTATATAAAGTACTATGGTTAAAATCAAGAAATTCAGAAATTTGGTTGGAAAGAAGAACAAACTATACAAGATCATTAGCAGTAATGTCAATGGTTGGCCACATTTTAGGATTAGGAGATAGACATCCTAGTAACTTAATGTTGGAGAAATATACTGGAAAAGTTGTTCATATTGATTTTGGTGATTGTTTTGAAGTTGCAATGCTTCGTGATAAATATCCAGAACGTATTCCTTTCAGACTTACACGTATGTTGGTGAACGCAATGGAAGTATCAGGAATTGAAGGTTCATACAGATCCACTTGTGAGTCTGTAATGAATGTTTTAAGACAACACAAAGAATCAGTGATGGCAATGCTTGAAGCTTTTGTTCATGATCCATTAATTAATTGGCGTTTATTTGTTGATGAAAAAGTTGAAATTGGATCAAGAAAATCATCTGGTGTTTCCATTTCAGGTGATGCAAGTGATAATGAAAGTGAAAAAGATAAAAAACCATCAAGATCTGTTAAAGAAAAAGAATACAGAAAATTAAATGATGAAGATACTATTGCACCTACTGTTTTAAATCAAAAAGCTGTTTCAGTTATTGAAAGAATTCAACATAAATTGAATGGAAGAGATTTTGATATTAACACAAGTTTAAATGTACCAGAACAAGTGAATAGATTAATTGAATCAGCAACTTCTCATTCAAATTTATGTCAATGTTACATTGGTTGGTGTGCTTTTTGGTAAAATTAAACTTTATTCTTCTTCTTTTACAAATATGATCTAACTGTTCTAACATATTTACTTTGAATTTTACCGTGTTGAATGTTCAAAATGTAATCTAATAATTTTTTAGATAAACTTCCTTCTGTTCCACATGGAATTTTAATATCTTTTCCTCTATAATGAATCAAATCAACTGGTGAAATGATAGCTGCTGTTCCTGATCCAAATGCTTCAATTATTCTTCCTTCTTCTGAGTATTTAATAATATCATCAATTGTGTATTGTTTTTCTGTTGATTTTACACCCCATAAATGTGAAAGTTCAAGAATGGTTTGACGAGTCACACCAGGTAAAATTGTTCCATCTGTAAGTGGAGCTGTAATCAGTTCATTATTACCTTCATCATTAATTATCTGAAAGAACATATTCATTGTACCTACTTCAGTAACATAATTTTGTTCTCCATATAACCATAAAATTTGATCATAACCTTTTTCTTTGACTGATTTTTGTGGGAATATTCCACCTGCATAATTTGATCCAACTTTATATTGACCAGTACCACCTTTAAATTAAAAAAAAACTATTTGAAATATGTTTACCTGGAAAAGCACGAACATATTTTTCTGATGCATATAAAGAAACAGGATGAAATCCCTTTGAAAAATAAGGACCAACAGGAGATACAATTATGAACATTTTTGCATCTGAAGGAGCAGCAACACCTAATGTTGTCTGTAAACAGTTTAAATAATTTTAAAAGTCTTTTCTTACTGTTGTACTGATCATGGTTGGACGAATATATAAACTAAATCCTTCTTTTTCTGGAACCCAATCTCTTTCAACGTTAATCAAAGCTGCTAAACATTTAACGAATTGTTGTTCATCAAAAGTCTTAAAAATTATTTTAAAAATGAAAAAAAAAACTTACTGGAAGAGCTATCCTTTCACAAGATGTTGAAAAACGAGCTGCGTTCAATTCTGGACGAAATAAATAAACTTCGTCTTTGCCATCAAGGTTTCTATGACTTTTAAGACCTTCAAAACATTGAAGAGCGTAATGTAATGAAGAAACACTAGGTGCTAAAGATAAATTGTGATATGGAACAATTTTTGGTTTATCCCATCCGGACTTAATATTCCAGTCGCATTCAAACCTTATTTTTCAATTAAAAAAAAAAACGAACATCTATGAACGAATAAGTATGAAATAATGATTTACGTAATCTGTAGACTTTGCACCAAAAAGTAAAGGTTCATTTAAATCTGGTTTTGGTTTTAAGTTCGCTGTTTTTTCAATAACCAAGTCTTTGTACTTTAAAGTATATTTTAGTTGTTTCTGTTTGCTTACATGAAAGGTACCTTGAGCTGTACTATAGAGTTTTTTAAATTTTTCGGCTAAATTTTTTTGAAACGGTTTGGTAAACATTCGAAGTGTTGTGTTGGTCCAATCAAACAAGTTGGAAGTTATTGGAGTTTTTTTCGCCAAATTGGAACAAATTTGCCAAAAACAACAACAGAAAAAATTTATTTATTTTTTTCCAGATATTTTTTTGTAGCTTCAATCATTACTTTACTAAGAGCGACGTAAGTGTTTGTCCATGCTTCTTCGACTTCTTTTGTCCAAAATTCGCCCAAATGAGTTTCTAAGGCAAACAAAAGAGATTGTCCAACATGCATATATTCATCTTCTTCAAGTACACCGTACATCGCATGTCTTTCACCCAATTTAGATAAAGGATCAATTAGTTCTTCGATTCGATCACAAGATTTCACTGCTACTCCGAGAATTTTGACCAATTTCTTGCCTTGTTCCTATGGAAAATAATTAAATTGAATTTCAATTTTCTTACAGCCATATCTGTTTCACTGAAAAATTTTTTTTTGTATTCTGGATGTTCTTGGAAGAGAGTGTTATAGAATGTGGCTGAAAAAGCAACTAAAGGTGGGACATTATTTATTGGTGACGATGTTGAAAGGTTTATCCAAGTTTCTTTGATGAGGTTTGAGTTGATACTCATGAGTAGAACGTCTAATTGGATAAAAAAAAGTAAAAAAAATGATATATTTCTGGGCTCAAGAACTTTGAATTTTTAAAATATAGCAACTACCTGTTGATGTTTGAAAGGAATTTGAAGTTGATTGGCTTGTAACATTTGACCAATCATTTCAAAACTTTCTTTTGGAAATGATGATCTCTCGAATTTTGATGAAGCTTTTGAAGAGCACTTTTCAGTCAACAATTTCAATCACACCAGAAAATTCCACAACATACCTCAAAGAGAATTGCTAAAGAAAACCAAAACAACAAAAAATCATTCAACAAGGAAAAAAATCAAAGAAGAAAAAAGAGTTTCATTTTCAACAGAAGAGTCAATTCGAACTAAGATGGATGAATTTTTTCAATTAAGGTAATTTTATAACCATTGTCATGTTTGAGACAAGTCAGCAACAGCTTGAATACATGCAAACAACAACAAAATTGAAGAATTGGAAATGAAGACGAAGAGTCAGGTTTAATAACAAAGAAACAAAAAGTAGAATTACAAAACTGGATGATTTTGACAGATCCAAAAATGAAGTTCAGGAGTTTGAGATTCAAAATCTTAATATTTCAAAGAATTTATATTTTATTTGTAAATTCAATCTTTTCAAAAGCTGATTTTACTTGTTTACCTTTGAATGCTAATCTTAATTTTATTACACTTTTTATTTGTTCATATTTGAACTCATTAACTGAAACAAATTCAACTCCATTTAGTTTAAAACATAATTATAATTTTCATGCTCCAGAATTCAAATTCAAAAATTTAACTGAAAAAGATCTTAAAGAACAATATGATCTTATCATGAAGAGAAACAAATTCATAAGAATCCATGTTATTCCTGCTATTATTCAAGCTAAAATTGATCAAAGAAATAATGTTAAAAGTACTTTATATAAGAAATACCTCATATCAAGAGTCAAAGTCGGTGGCAGAGTCCTTGTACAACCAAGAGGAAATGGCATTAGAAACAAATTTCGTCCAAGATTTTTTGGACCATACAAAGTTATTGAAATCAACAAAAAAGCTAATCGATCAATCATTGTAGATGTTGAAAATGAATCCAAAGAAATCAAAACATTTGATGCACACGTATCAACTTTATCAAACCTAGGATCTTTCAGTGAAGAAACAAAATATCTTTTTGATGATTCAGAATCTCGGAAAACAAAATCACAGATAGTGTAGTTATTCAAAAAGAAAAAATTAAAGAACAGTAGAAAGTGATAACAAACCAAGAAAGTTAAAAAAGATTCAGATTCAAAGAAATAATGAACAAAAAGAAAACCAGTTGAGAAGTTAAATATTTAAGTCAAATTCGGGGGAGTGTTGTAATAAAACAAATTAGCTATTTTAGGAAACCGTTAAATCAAGTTAAAGTACGTTTATGCCGTGAACGAATCATATATAAGATTAACCATTGGTCAAATAAAGTATCTAGTTTAGTTCGAAGCAAAAAGACACCAGTCAGTCTTCTTGTTTACCAGTCCCAGTCGAGTCTTAAAAGTTTATCTCAGTCGTACCATAACCTTTTTCTACAAGTTTCTCTAATTCATGTTCGTACAAAAGAAAAAAATGCTTATTTCAGAGATGCGAGTGGATGGAAGTCAGTTTTTTCAAAAGTGTCCAATTCAAATTGATGGAAAAAGAACAGGAAGATATTGAAGGTTGAGTAATGTTGGTATAAGAGTAAAATAAACTATTTCTTCTTTTCCAGTTAATTACACGTTGTTTTTCCACCAATCAAACTTGAACTTGTTTTGACAACCTTGATGAGCGTGGAAACTGATAGTTTGAAAGAAGACAAGAAAATAGAAAACAATTTAAGTTCTGTTCGGCTAAAAATAACTCAATTTGAGCAGCTGAAAAAGAGTGTTGGAAATGAGTCAGCAACAATCACAAAAACTACTTCACCTCAGCCAGTTCAAGAAAAAACGAGACAAACAAAAAGAAAATCAAAAAATTTTGAAAAGGAAACAGCAAATAGAATTAGAAGTAATTCATTAGTTTCAAAAGAAGAAAAAATATTGCATAACATTTTTCCTATTACTGAAAAGACGCTCAGTGATGGAAATATGAAAGCAAATCAATTTGAATTGCATGAAAGAAAACATAATAAACAAAGGAAATCCACAAATGACACAGTTATAACCAAAACACTGGTGGACAAAGAAACAAAAAAAAAACAAGAAACGAAAGAAATAAAAAAAGAAAAAGGAGAAAAATTAAAACAACCCATTGAAGATGTAAAAGTAATAGTATCACCTCATTCAACAAATTCTGATGTTTCCATAAAAGACGAACAACTTGCCAACGCAAGCACTGAAGATTTAATTTCTCATGCTGCAAACCAAATGGAAAAGAAATTATCAAGATCCAAATTTGAAACAAAGAAAAAGACCATACTAGATCCAACTGAAGAGTCTTCAGATCCAAATACACAACAATTTGTCTTCAAAACAAAGTATAGTTCTGGAAATGTATTATTAGAAGGTGATAAAATGGAAGATTATTTACTTAGTCCTGAATTATCATTTTCATCACAATCACCTAATACATCAAATGGAACACCAAAATTAAAAAAAAAATTAATAGATCCATCTCCAAGACAAAGAAAATCACTTGGAAGAGAACAAGAAAAAGTATCATTTTCACAAGAACAAATGAAAAAATTATCAAAAAAGAAACAAAATGATGATGATATTTTTGGTGATTATTTAGATTCACCAAAATCAAGATTTAATTCATATGAATCTTTACCAAATTATCAAAATTATTCAAAAGAAAAAATTGTTGAATTTACCAATTCATTTAATCAATCATTCATTCAAACATTTCCAAATACATTTAAAGATTCTTTGAAATCCAATTTATCAAAAGATGCAACATTTGAAGATGTTGTTGATTTTTCAGATGTTTTTGCTCATTCATTTGCATCCAGTTTTACACATTCATTCAATTCAGCATTTCAATATCATTTGAAAAAATCACTAAATCCAAAAATAGAAAATGAAGTTCTTTTAAGAAATCCTTCAACAAAATTATGGAAACATTTAGAATATGATTTAAATGGAGTACCATTTACAGAAGTAACAACATCTGAAAAATTTAAAAAGAAGAGATCAAAATCATTGGACAGAAAAGAAGAAGAGAAAGAAGAAGAACAAGAACCGATTCCAGTGGATGATGAGTCACATATAGAAAAAGAATTTCAAAAATTTCACTCAAAAAAGAAAAAAAAATCAAAACCAAAATTTTTTGAATCTAAAACATCAGAAATATTATTCTCAGAAGGTCAAAAAGAAACTGATAATCATTCTTCATCACCAACTGAAGATAAAAATTCGATGATATCACCAAAATCTAATTCAACAGGAACACCTCGTTCTGGACGATCAAGGGATATTAGTACACCAACAAAAGTGGATGATAGAAAAAAATCATTTAATTTGAGTAAGGAAATGATATTAATATTTACAATTTAGATTTAGGAATTTCACAAATATTTAAAAAGAATAAAACAGGAGATACACCAAGAATGGATTCCTTGAGTGAAGTTCTAATATCAAGTTTGTTTTAAAAAAAATAATAACTTTTATAGCCATCATTGAGACTTATACATTAGATTTTATTTTAGAAAATGATCATTTAAAAGAGTATTTTTTGAAATATTCAGATCGAATTTATTGTTCAGAAAATATACATTTCTATGATGATGTTTTAGCATTTAAACAAGAAACAAATCAAGAAAGAAAACAAGATTTAGCTGATATAATTATTGATAAATATTTATTGAGTAAATCAGATGAAGAAATTAATGTGAGACAAGAAGAGATTGCATATGTTATTGAACATAAAAATGATTGTCCATCTAATTTATTTGATACTCTTTTTCAAGATATATTTGATTTAATTCGAACAGAAAATTATCATAAATTCATTTATAATAGTCAAGAGTTCAAGGATCTATTAAAAGAATACGAAAATATAAAATATATAGACGGAAAGTATTATCAAAAACCATATTGATCAAAAGTTTGTAAATAATTGAAATGACCATATTATTGTGAAGAAAATTGAAGAAAATAAATTCTTATTTCAAAGTGAATTTTTTTTTCTCTTCAACTTCCAATGAATTCAGTTGGAATTTAACAACCAATTAAATTTTTTTATTTAAAAAAGAAAAACACAACTACAAAAGACGTCATGATTAAAGGAGTTTTGATTGTAAATGAATCTGGAAAAGTACGTCTTAGTAAATTCTATGAGGATATTGTAAAGAAAAAGAACAAAAATTAAACATTTTTTTAAAAAAGGAACATTCACTTCAAGTTAAAGCAGTTAAAGAAGTTTATCAACTTATTCACAGAAGATTAAAAGGTAACTGTAATTTCCTTGAAGGTGGTTCAATTTGGGGCAAAGGAAACAAAATTATATATTTACAATTCGCAACTTTATATTTTATTTTTATTGTTGATGAATCAGAAAGTGAACTTGGAACATTAGATTTAATAACTGTATTTGTTGAAATTTTAGATGCTTCTTTTGAAAACGTTTGCGAATTAGATATTATTTTCCGTTCTGATAAAGTTCATTATATTTTAGATGAACTTATCATGGGTGGTTTAGTTCTTGAAACAAACAAAGAAGATATTTTAGGTGATATTAGAGATTTACATAAACAAGATCAAGCTTCAATTAAACAAGGTGGTTCGCAACAAGTTCAAAAAATTGGAAGAACAACAGGTTATACAGGTATAAGTACTCAAGGAATTGGTTCTGGATTTTCAAAAAAATAAAATATCTTTTTTTTTAAAAAATTAAATTAAATTTTCGAAAATTAAATGATTGGTTAATTTTTGAACACGTTTTGGAAAAATATTGGGTTCAAATAAAACTTTAAATTAAATTTAACTAAAAAAGGGTCAATTTGGATCATAGAAAGTTTTTTATTCGTGAAGGAAAATTTGTCACCAATCAATTTTTTTTGTGATGTCTTTGAAGAAAGTACACACTAACTCTACAATAACTTGTGGTAAAAAATATATAATTGAATTAAAATTGAAAAAGATATTTGTGATGAAGCTGTAGCCACAATAATATGCACAGATTGTCAGAAATTCTTTTGTTCAGATTGTCTCAAAATATCTCATAGAGGAGAAAAGAAACAAGGTCATTTACAAAATTTAAATTCTTTATCAAATGAAGAAAGTTTAGAAGATAAAAGAATTCAAGAAATTGAAAAAATAACAAAAAACAATGCAAACCAACTCGAAAAACTGGAAAAAAATAAAATTGAATTAGATCGAATAATAAGTATTCATTTTGAAGAATTGAAAGAAAAATTACAAATTGAACTGAAAATATTAAAAGAAGATGTTCATTTATTACAAAATCCATTTATCGAAGGAAAAGAAAGTCAAATGATACAAGAAAAGCATTTAAAAGAATATGAAGCATTTTTTGACAAAATTCAATTTCAAAAGTTATTAAAAGAATGTATTTTTCTTCAAACAAAAGAGATACCTTCTGAAATTATTTATAAAATACTTCAATTAAGACAAACGAATGCAAAAGAAGTTTTAAAAATTTGTAAAGAATATGAACAAACAAATAATCCAATAATTTTAGTTTATAAAGCTGAATCTTTAAAAAAAATTGGTCAACTTGATGAAGCGAAACAAATTTTACATAGAGTTATTAATTTTAACTTAAAAAATGAAAAACATTTTACTTTCATTGGAAAAGCTCATTATTTATTAGGAAATTATGAAAAGTCAGTTGATTTTTTTAAAAAAGCAGCGGAGTTAGGTGATTTTATTGCTCAATTTAATTTAGCTTATTGTTATGATGAAGGAAAAGGTATAGAACAAAATTTTGAAAAAGCATTTTATTGGTATAAAAGATCAGCAGAATCAGGTGATTTTAGAGCTCAATGCAATTTAGGAAATTGTTATAATAATGGTCAAGGTGTTTTAGCTGATCCAAAACAAGCATTTTTTTGGTTTAAAAAATCAGCAGAACAAGATTATTCAACTGGACAATGTAATTTAGCATTATGTTATGAAAGTGGAATTGGTACAGAACAAGATTATTCAAAAGCTGCTTATTGGTATCATAAAGCATCTGATCAAGGAAATTCAAATGGTCAATTTTATTTAGGTCTTTTTTTTTATCAAGGAATTGGAATTGAAAAAAATTTTGAACAAGCAGCAATATTTTTTAAAAAATCGGCAACAAAGGGTAATCCAAGTGGTCAATATCATTATGGTAATTGTTTTTTAAATGGAAATGGTGTTGAAAAAGATTATGAGCAGGCTGTATATTGGTTTCAAAAAGCAGCAGAAAAAAATGATGAAAATGCTGAATTTGGTTTAGGTTTATGTTATGAAAAAGGTTTGGGTATTGAAAAGGATGTTATAATGGCCGCATTTTGGTTCAAAAAAGCATATCTTCAAGGGAATGAAAGTGCAAAAAAGAAATTGATTGAACTTAATTTTTTGGAGAATAAGCAAGAATCAAAATAATTTTTTTTTTTCTTTTGTCAAACCAATCAAAATAAAAAAATAAATGCAAAAAATTTTATTTGAATTTTATTTAAGAAAAAATTAATTTTTTCAGTTCAATTCTTTCGACGGGGGTTGGGAAAATTATAGGTTTTAATTGGACGGTATTAATAAAAACAAGTCTTATTGGTTATTAAAAATAACCAACAAAACATAAAGAAAATTTCTAAAGAATAAATGTCAGATGAAACAACTTTAGGTATTGTGGGAGCAGCAATGGAAGATGAAGATAATAAACAAGCACCAAATGAAACTGGTAGTTCATCTTCAACTGAAAAAAAAAAGCAAACACTTCAAGAAGTTTATGAATCCCAGTGCAAAAAATATGATAGACAACCTTCTGGATTTTTAGGTCTTGAAAATCAAGGAGCTACATGTTATTTGAATAGTATTGTTCAAAATCTTTATATGACACCTGAATTTAGATCTACAATTTTCAAACTCACAAAAGACGACTTGAACTATCAAGTAAGAAAAAAAAAAGGTTAAATATTATAAAAGGATGAAAATACTGAAATGAAGAAAGAAGAAAAATTACCAGAACCAGAACTTGGATTTGAACAATATCAAGATATGGGTTTCAATAAAAATGCTATCAAAGCAGCTTTTGAAAAGAAAGGAAGAAGACTTTCAAAAAATAATGAAGTTATGAATTGGTTACTCGATAATGGTTTTAGTTATCCAGATTTGACAGAAGAAGAAAAAAAAGCGGAAGAAGAAGAATTAAAAAAACTTGAAGAAGAAAAGAAAAAGAAAGAAAAAAAACCAAAAATTATTCCAATTCAAATTCAAAAACTTTTTACAAATCTTTTACATTTAAATAAACCATGGACAAGTACAGAAGAGTTAACAAAAGCATTTGGATGGAAAAGTAGTCATGTTTATTTTGAACAACATGATGTACAAGAATTAACAAGAGTATTATTTGATGTATTTGGAAAATCAATTAAAAAAACAGAACATAAAGATATTCTTGATACTTTATACAGAGGAAAAACTGTAAATAAAATCAAATGTTTGACATGTGGATATACAAGTGAAAGAATTGAAGAATTTATTGATATTCCTTTATTTTTAAAAGATATGGTTACACAAACAAAATATAATAATATTTATGAATCTTTAAGAAAATATTTAGAAGAAGAAGATTTAGTTGGTGATATTCAATATGCTTGTGATACTTGTGCTAAAAAAGTTGATGCAAAGAAAACTATTTTTATTAGAAATTTACCACCTCTTTTAATGTTCTCTGTTAATCGTTTTGATTATGATTGGCAAAGAGGAATTAGAACAAAAATTAATCAAAGATTTGATTTTCCAGAAGAATTAGATTTATCAGAATTTGTTGAAAAAAATGAACAAAACTCACAACTTGGAAAAGATGAATTAATTTATGAATTAACAAGTGTTGTTATTCATGTTGGTTCTGCACATAAAGGACATTATCATGCTTATATAAAAGATATTTTGGGTGAAGGAAAATGTAAAGTTGGTCAATTTTCAGGTAAATCAACAGAAGAATCTTATCAATGGTATGACTTTAATGATAAATATGTTTCACCAATCACGAAAAC
Organism: Neovahlkampfia damariscottae; assembly: GCA_016618085.1. Lineage (NCBI taxonomy): Eukaryota > Heterolobosea > Selenaionea > Neovahlkampfiida > Neovahlkampfiidae > Neovahlkampfia > Neovahlkampfia damariscottae. The sequence goes on along the minus strand of JABLTG010000014.1, from coordinate 87,045 downwards.
TGATTTAGAAAAACAATTTGGTGGCATTGAAGGTCAAGATGAATCTGCATATATGTTATTTTATAGACGTAAAAATATGAAACCTTATGAAAAACTTTGTAATGCTTTAACTACAATTCCAGAACATCTTAAAACAGCAATTGAAGAAGAAAAAGAAAAAGCAAAAAAAGAAAAAGAAAGACTTGAATATGAAGAAACTATTTATCAAGTTCATGTTTATCTTCCTGAGTTTTTTGGTTTGTTTTATTCATTTTTTCTTAACTTTTAAAGTTTGTCATGAAGAATATTTAAGACCACAAAATTATGATTTTCAACATGATGGAGGAGATACATATCAAAAAGTGGATGGTCCAAAAGATATGAAATTAAAAGATTTTTATGAAGTTATTAGAAAGAAATTTAAAGATGATGCTCTTCCAAAGAACTTTCAATTATATTATATGGATAGACAACAAATGATGATGTCTGCAGATAGATACAAAGTTAATTGTGTAATGAGTGGTGAAGATGATGTAACATTAAGAAAAACAAAATATATTACAAATAGAATTCATGTTCTCGCTGCTAATCCACAAACACTTCAAAAAATAACTTTAGCACGTGGTAAAGATAGTTATATGAGTTTAAGAATTTATGTATTTGATTCAGCTAGTGAACCACCACAACATTCAGTTACTTTTACGCCTGTTTCAACTTGGAAGAAGTTTAGATCTGCTCTTGAAGACTTTACAAAAGTTAAAGTTAAAAATCAAAAGATTCATAAATTAAGATGGAATAGAAGACCTGTTGAAGTTACAAATGAAGATCCAGATACTCCTTTATTTGCTTTATCAGCTATGGAAAACTCAGCAATTTCTGTTGAAGATAAAAGTTTAAAAGGAAATGAAAAAGTTCCTTTTGTTATTCAACAATATGAAAATGAAAAATCAGAAATATCACTTCATGTAACTGATAAAGTTACAGATGCTTCACTTTTTGATGATAAAAAAAGTACATGGACTTCAAAATGTAAAACAACATGGACTATTGCAGAATTAAAAGAAAATGTTTTAAAAGAAATTAAAGAATATCATGGTTTTAAAGAATCAGTTGATCCAAAAACATGTTATTTTAGAAGAAGTTATCGTAATGGTCTTGGTGATCCAATTGAAGATGAAACACCAACTTTAGAAGATGCTAAAATTGAAAATTATGATAGTTTAGTTATTGAACAAAAATTCCTTGACAAAGAAGTTACAATAAAATTAATTGAACATGTTTATGGTTATTCAAAGAAATCAGAAATTTGGGAATTTAAATTTGATCGTCAATCATCAATTAGAGATGTGTAAGAAGTTTATACAATTAATACCTTTTAAAAAGAAAATCAAAATTAATGGAAGTAGCAGCAAATAAATGTATTTCTGTACATCATTTCATTTTACGTGAAGATAGTAATTGGCATAATATGCCTGGATCAACAATTGATGATGAAGATGTTACACTTTTTACATTAAATTTACGTAATGGAAATAAACTTTGGGTTGAACTTGATGAAGCACCAAGAAAAGAAAAGATTGGAGTAAAAGTATATGCATTAAAATGGCCACCTGGAGAATCAAAATCAATTTGTAACCCAAGAATGACAAGTTTTGAATCTTGGAAAATGGTATCTGAATATTGTACTTTTGAAGAATTACAAAAAAAGATTTTAAATGTTTATGAATTTAGAAAAGCAAAAGGAGCTCAATATGTTAGAACAAGATATCTTGTAAAAGATTCACAAGGATTTTTCAGACCATATTCAATTTTATCAACATCATTTTTTAAAACAACTTTAAAAGATTTAAAATTTTATGATGATATTGAAGTTGGTGTTCAAGTATTTGATGAACCAGTACAAGATCAAATTGATGATAAAAAAGAATCTATTGAAGATTGTTATCCAATTTATTTATGTATTCGTCAACGTGATGTTTCAAAACAAAGTTATAAAGAAGGATATGAAATTGCATTTGATAAACAATCATTATCTTCTTTTAAAGAATTTAAAAATGAATTATCAAAATATTTTAAAATTGATTCAGATAAAATGTTGATTAATAGATTTTATTATAGTTCAAAAGCATTTGTTACAATGGTAGAAGATGAAGAAGGAAAATCAATGAAAGATAAATATGAATTAAATGATGGTGATATTATTGTTTTAACAAATACTGATGATGATCCAAAAAATGAAGATTTATTTTATACAAAAGTTGAAATACCAGAAGAAGAATCAAGATCAAATACTGTTACTGTTGGTGGTACAACTTATACAATTAAAAGAAGAACTCCATCTCCAGAAAAACAATTAAAAATTCAATATGATGAAGATGAATCTCCAAAAACTCCAAAAGATCAAAGTAAAGAATTTGAAAAATAAATTATTTTTAATTATCCAATAATATTCATTTGTTGAAGAAAATGTTGAAAAAATCATTGTGGAATAAATTTCTTCTTTCTTATGGTACTTTTAGGAGGAGAAAACCATGGGCATTTGAATTGGCTAAATTTTTTTTTATTGCTTCAGTACCATTTGTAAAAAAAAATATTAAAATAGAATTAAAATATTTAAAAGAGTATATTGTTGGCAACAACTCAACCTGCATTTCAGGAATGGGTTATTGATGGTGTAAGATCATTTTAAAAATTTAATTTTAAAAGAGTGCAAAAAAAATTACAAATAGTGAAGATGAAAGAGTGGCAATGGAAGCAAAATCTTGGACAAATGATCCAGATAAATATTTTAAATTAAAAAAACAAAATGATCAAAAAATTAGAAATTCATTGGAGAAACATGGAGTGATAAAAAAAAATGAATAAAAATTTTTTTTTATTCAATTTTTGCCAAAACAGTATCTGCATTAACTAAATTACCTTCTTTTACAAGCATAGTAACAATACCATCTTTTGTTGCAAATTTTTTATTTTCCATTTTCATTGATTCAATAATCAATAAAGTTTCACCAACTTTGACTTGATCTCCAGTTTTTTTTAAAATTTTCCAAACCTAAAATAATTAAAATTCCAAATATATTTTACTTTTCCTGGAACATTTGAAATTAAATTTCCAGTATCCTTTGAATTTTCATTCAATTTTGAATCAAGTAATGAATATTTTGTTAATAAACAATCTCCAAAAGTATCACAATGAATAAATCTTTGATTATTATTTTTTAAAACAAAATAACTTCTTCTAATATTGTTGATTGAAATATTTAATAAATTATCTTCAAATTCAAATAATTTAACATCGTATTTCTTTTTTAAAAATTCAACATTAAATTGATTATTTTCTTTCCATTCATATTGAATTTCAAAACTATCATTATTAAATCTATAATGTTTTGATTGTAATTTATATGGTGAATTCCTAAATCCTGATGAAATGAATCTTAAATTTTTTCGATTTTTGTTATTTTCAATCCAATCAAAAACCATTGTAGCAATAATAAAACAAGGATCAAAATCAATCTCTTCTCTTTTATCTACTAATAAATTATTTGAAATAAAGTTTGTATCAAATTTTCCATTTTTAAAATTTTCATTTTTTAATACTTTAATTAAAAAATTCTTATTTGTAATAGTTCCAAGTACAATCGTTTTTGATAATCCAATAATCAATTTTTCAATAGCTTCATCTCTTGTTGATCCAAAACTAATTATTTTACAAATCATTGGATCATAATAAACTGTAATTTCTGAGTTATCTCTTACACCAGAATCAAATCTTAAATTATCAATTTCATATGGTTTCCATTTTAAAATTCTACCTGGAGATGGAAAAAATTGATTATTAGGATCTTCTGCATATAATCTACATTCAATTGAATGTCCTTTCATTTTTGGTTTTTTATAATCTTTCAAAGACATTCCATTGGCAATATCAATTTGAAGTTTGACTAAATCTAAATTGGTGATGTTTTCAGTCACTGGATGTTCAACTTGTAATCTTGTATTTACTTCAAGAAAATAAAATTTTTTAGTTAAATCGTCAAAAATAAATTCAACAGTTCCTTAATAAAGAAATGTGTTAAAAAAAATGTTAACAATTAAAAATTACCTGCATTTTCATATTTAATGACTTCACCAATTTTAACTGCTACATTACATATTTTTTCACGAATTTCATCTGTAATTGCAATGCTAGGTGATTCCTATTTTAGTGTTAAAAAAAAATTAAAATTTGAAACTTCAATTATTTTTTGATGTCTTCTTTGAATTGAACATTCTCTTTCATATAAATGAATAACATTACCATAAGCATCTCCAAATATTTGAACTTCAATATGTCTGACATTTGTAAAATATTTTTCAACTAATAGTTTGTCATCCCCAAAAGAGTTCAAAGCTTCAGTTTTTGCAGAATCAATAGCTATCATTTAATAATGTATAACTTACCGGAATTTAATTCTTTCAAATCATTTACAATTCTCATTCCTTTTCCACCTCCTCCAGCAGATGCTTTAATTAAAATTGGAAGTTCAATTTTTGAAGCTTGTTTTTTTAATTCTTCTTCATCTGTGCCATGATATCCAGGTATTAATGGAATACCATGATCTTTTAAAAGTATTTTTGCTCCCATTTTTGAACCAATTGAAGAAATACTTTGTGGTTTTGGTCCAATAAATTTAATATTGGCTTCTTCACATTTTTTACTAAAGTCTGCATTTTCAGATAAAAAACCATAACCAGGGTGAATTCCTAAGGATTTTTAAATTTTCTTTTCCAAATTTACCTTTAAACATTTGTTAAATATTTTCTAGTCATTTTTTACCATCACACTTTAAATCTTTAGAAATTTTAATAATTTTTTCAGCATTTAAGTATGACTTTGAAGATTCTGATTCACCAATATAAACAGATTCTTCAGCCATTAAAACATGTGGAGAGTTTTCATCTGCTTTTGAATAAACTGCAACAGTTCTAATTCCCATTTTTTGACACGTTTTTATAACTTTTATTTAGTTTAATTTTGAATTACCTCGACATGCTATTTCTCCTCTGTTGGCAATCAAAATTTTCTTCATCAGAAAAATAAACGTATTCGATTGGATGAAGAATTAAAATTGTTTTTCTGTTTAAAAAAGTATCTTAACTACAATTTGGACATAAATATCAATCTATATATTTTAGTTTTATTTTCTTCAACTGCCACATTGTCATTTGGATCCAACATTTTATCCAACAAATTATTTCTTAGTTCTGATATCCAATTATTAAACCGTTTAAATTTATATTTTATCTAAAAATTTTGAGTTCAGTCGGAAAATGCACCTAGAGTATTTATTGGTTGAATAAAACTCCACCAATTGTCTTGTAGATTTTTTTGTTAGAAGAGAATAAAAAAGTATGAGATTTTATGAAGCCAAATTTCCAGAAGTAGATGATTATGTCATGGTTAAAGTAACAGAAATAGCAGATATGGGTGCTTATGTTCAATTACTTGAATATGATAACCATGAAGGTATGATTCAATTTTCCGAACTTTCACGTCGTCGTATTCGTTCTGTTTCAAAATTAATTCGTGTTGGAAAACAAGAAATTTGTATTGTTTTAAGAGTTGATAAAGAAAAAGGATATATTGATTTATCTAAACGTAGAGTAAATCCAGAAGATATTGCAGCAACTGAAGCAAAATATAACAAATCTAAAACGGTACATCAAATTTTAAGACACATAGCAGAAGTAACAGACCAAGACTTTGAATATGTTCTTCAAACTATTGCTTGGCCTTTATATCAAAAATATGGACATGCTTATGATGCTTTAAAACTTTCAATAAAAGAACCAGAGAAAGTACTTGGTGATATTCAATTTAAAAATGATGAAGTTAAAAAATTATTATTACAACAAGTTGAAAACCGTTTAAAACCTCCTGCTGTTAAATTAAGAGCAGATATTGAAGTTACATGTTTTGGATCAGCTGGAATTGATGGTATTAAATCAGCTTTAAAAGAAGGTGAAAAAATGGGTACAAAAGAACATCCTTTAAAAATACAACTTATTGCACCTCCACTTTATGTTATTACAACTTCATCAAATGATGTTAAAGTTGGTATTTCTTTATTAGAAAGTTGTATTAATGTTATTTCTGATGAATTAAGAGAACATTATGGAAAATTAGAAGTTAAAGCAGAACCAAGATCTGTTACACAAAAAGATGATCATTCTTTGAATTTATTATTTGAACAATTAAAAGAACAAAACAAAGAAGTTGATGGTGATGATGAAAGTGAAGAAGAATTTATTGGAATGTAAATGAAATAGTTTTTTTATTTTTTTTTTTTTTTTTTATTTGAATGTATTTCTTCAACCATATTTTTTGAAGTCTCTTCTTTTTTTATAGGAATTTCTATTTTATTTGTTTCAATCTCTTCTTCAATATAATAACCAAATATACCTAAACAAGTTCGAGCAAAAATTAAGAGAGTAGCAATAAAAGAAAATAAAACTATATTATAAACTGAATAGGCTATAAGAGCACCCTTTAGAATTAATTAAAAGTTGATAAATTTTTACAGGAACAGATTCAACCATCAAAAAGTGAACTGCTTTAAACAAATGAAATCCAACCAATTAAAAATAACAAAATTTAACACAACTTTTTTTTTTTTTTTATTTAAATAAATAATTCATTCATAACTTTGTGGATCATAAATATAATCAGATTCACCACCAAATTGTTTTTGAATGTATTCTGGATCTATGTATTGATGTAAATCATTTAATTTATCAATTCTGACAATTTTATCCATTGTTTTTGAATCTACTAAAGTTGATAATAATTTATAAAGTATTGAAAATGTAAAGCAAGGTTGAATTACATACATTCTTTTTAAAGTTTCAGGATACAATTCGGTAAATTTATAAAACTCTTTACAAACTTCGATATCCATATTTTTCCATTGTACATTAGTTGCATCATATAAAATTACATATTGAAATTTTCCGTTCTTTTTTGCTCTTGACATTCCCGTTTCAGCCATGTACAGCGCATAATTTATACTTTCTTGAAATATTCTAACATTTGAATCATGATTATATATTTTGACAACAATAATAGGACATCCTTCTTTATCTTGTCCGAACCAATATCCTTTTTCGCATTTTATTTCATTCAAGACCATTTCTCTTTTGATTTCATGTGGTTTTGTTTCTTTTCTGAATTTTATCCACTTTTCAAATAATTCTATTGAATCATTTAATTTCCATTTTCTTGCTTTTAAAAAACGTATCCAAGTCAAATTATTTATCACAAACCCAGGATCATCTTTTGGTTTTTCTAAATCTTGATATTTTGATTTAAATTGTTCAACTAATCCTCTTTCTTCTTTTGTTAATTCTTTCAAAAAATGTTCATCGTTTTCTTCTTGTGCTGTCATCAAAAGTGAAATTTAGTTGATTGGTTGGCAAAAAAAAATTGACAACAAATAACTCAAAAAAATTTTATTTGTTTCCATAGAGTTTTTTAGCAGCAGCAACAGCTTTTTCAACATCAATAACACCATGTCCGTAAACATTGTTTGGTGATCCATTTGATTCACATGTGTTTGAAACTGGAACTTTAGTAGCTGTATCTTGGATAATTTTAATTGTAGCATCAACTTTTCTTTTGAGAGCAGGAACTGCATTCCAGATAAGAGCAACAGCACCATTAACAGCTGGACTAGCCATTGATGTACCTGAGTATGAAGCATATCTGTTTCCAATAACTGATGACCAAACACCAACACCTGGAGCTGTAATTTCTGGTTTCATTCTTTTTGAGCCATCTAAAGTGATAGGACCTCTTGATGAGAAACTAGCAACTAATTAAAAGAGTTAATTGAATATTTCAAAAGTACTTGTATTTGAGTTTGTTCCTGAAGCACCAACTGAGAATACATTACCCATATGTCCAGGTGGTCTGTTAACAGTTGAACATCTTGGACCTGAGTTACCAGCAGATACAATCATAAATACACCTTCTTTTTTAAGAGTTTCAGCAGCTTCTTTTAAGAATTCTGAATTTGGACAATAGAATGATGGACATCCATATGAATGTGAAGTTGTGTGTGGTCTTTTATCTGGGTTTGGTTTGCTACCATCAAGTTTACTTGGAGCAGCAAAAAATTGTAAACAATTTAAGAAAGTAGCTGGTGAAGCTTTTCTAGCTCTATCTGAAAAAGCTCTGCATCCAATCCATTTTGATTTTGGAGCAACACCAATTTTTCTAGCAACACCTCCTGAAGTTGTTCCCATACAATGAGTACCGTGACCTTGATCATCACATGGATTTTCAACACCACATTTACATGTACCACAGTTTGTCATATCTTTTAAACCATCAAACCAATGATAATCATGTTTGAATTTACCATCTTTTTTGTTTCCTTTGTAGTTTTTAACAAGAGCTTCATGTTCGTACATGATACCAGTGCTGTAAAAAAATTTAACAATTTCAAAAAAACTAACTCAGCATTTCCTGTAATGATACCTTTTCCTTCATAACCTTGTTCCCAAACTTTATCAGCTTTGATCCATTTAACGTTCCATTCAACATTTTCTTTTTTATCAGTAGCTCTAACATCTTCTTGTTCTTCTGGTAAAAGAGGAACTTTGAATTCACGGTTTGTCATGATTAAACGGATATCATTTCTTTCAGCAAGGATTTCAATGAATTTTTCTGTAGCACCATAAATAGCGACACAGTTTGTAACCCAGTATGATTTAGCTTTTAAACCTTGTTTTTTAGCCATAGCAAGAACTTCTTTTTGTTGTTCTTCAGCAATTTGCATTTTATGTGCAACAACAACTCTTCCTTTTGTTTTCCAGTCAAGATCTTCAAGGGATTTTCCTTCGTGTTGGAGTTCATCTAATTTTCCGTCATTTGACATAAGAACTAAGATATCAGCAACACCATTGTTGATGGATAAGTCATGTTTGACAATCCATTCAACTTGAACTTTTGCGAAAGCACAAGTGAAAGCGATGAGTAAAACAGCAAGAATGATTTTCATTTTTTTTTTTGTTTCTTCTAACGGAATGAAATGACCAATGAATTCTCTTTATTTTAAAGGGAATTTTTTTGATTGGACTTTAGATTCTAAAAAATTTGATTGGACGATAAACCCCTCCAAAGTACTTTGGAAGCAATCATTTTATTTTTTATTTTGATTTAAAGCAATATTTTTCAATTGATTTGCATTTGCATTTCCTGTTTCGTTGAGCATTGAAAGAAATAATCCATTTTCTTTTTGAACAAGTTTCTTTGGTGTGTCGTATTCCCCAACTTGTCCTTTATCCATCACCAAAATCTTATTACAGTCAATGATGGTATTTAAACGATGAGCAATAATCAATTTTGTACAATGCTTGAATTGTTCTTTTACAGTTTTTTGAATCAATGCATCAGTTTCCATATCAACAGAAGCAGTTGCTTCGTCACTAAAGCAACAGTTAGAAATATTGAAATGTATCCTACAGAATTAATAACTTTGAATTCTTGCATAATGCTCTTGCCAAACACATCAATTGACGTTGTCCAACTGAAAAATTTTCACCACCTTCAGCAACATCTTGAAAAATTAGAAGAAATGAATAAATAATACTTGATTGTAATTGATTCGGAAGTCCTTCAATTGTATCTTTCAAATATGCTTTTTCTAAACAGTCCCATAAAAATGCATCAGAAAATTCATCAAATGGATCTAAATTACTACGAACTGTTCCTGCAAACATTATTGGTTCTTGTGGAATGATTGAAATATTCTTTCTTAAATCATGTAAACTGATGGTTGAAATATCAACATCATCAATCTCTATAAATCCTCCGCATCCTTCAACCATACGAAACTAAATGAAATTAAAATCCTTTTTTTTTTCACATACCAAAGCAAGCATCATACTACTTTTCCCTGCACCTGTTCTTCCCACAACACCTACTGAATCACCTCCTTTGATATGTAGATTTAATCCATTCAAAATTAATGGTAGCTCTGGACGATATCTCATTTGAAAGTTTTTGAAAACAATATCACCTAATTGAGGCCATAATTGAGGAGGATGAGTGTCTAAAGTGGATTCTAATTCAATATTTTCACAATAATGAATTAATCTTTCAATTGCGTTCATTGAATTTTCTGCTTCAGTTGCTTGTCTAACACACCAAGATAACGAGCCAGAAATTTGAAGAGCATAAGTCAAAGAAAGACCAACCAAACCTGCAGATAATGTTCCTTTTGTTAATACACCAAATAATGCAGCAATGAAGATAATAATTGCACCAATAAATTCTAATCTAACTGCCAACCATCTACAAGAATTAAATCAAAATAAAATACCTTTGAACAGCAAGTTGAGGATAATTAGCTCTTTGATTTGTGTCAACTTTGTCAAAGTTTGTTTTAATAAAACTAATTTGTCTGTTATAAGCTCTAATTGTACTTAATCCATTTAAAGTTTCAGAAAAATGTGAAAATAAAGGAGATCTTGTGATAGAGTCAATACGCCTCAATTCTCTTGATGTTCTTCTATAAATTTGTTGAATAATCACATACACAACTAAAATTGGAACCAAAGGAACAATAAACCAATAATTCACGTAAGCAATAATAATAAATGTTGAAATAACTTGAAATAATGTTTGAAGAAATGATTGAATTGATGGAATAATCTAAATAAATCAATAATGTTTAAACAAAAATACCTGAGTATCTGCTACTTCTTGATCTTTTGAAAAACGAGAAATAATTCTTCCAAGTGGTGTTGAATCAAAAAAACTCATTGGAGCTCCCATTATTCTTTTCAACATTGAATTGTGTAATCTAGTTGCTGCATATAATCCTGTCATCAAAAATGAAACATTTCTAATTAAAACAAAAATAGCTCCAGCAAAACCAAGTGCAACATAAACACCTAAATTAACTCCTAAACCTACATTGAATGTACCTGAAGACCAATTGGATAACCACCAATCTAAAATTAGTTTTTTTTAAAATTTACCTGCTGAAACTAAGGAAGCTTGAGCCATAATAAAAAGAAATGCATGTAAAAAGATTATTGGAATTCCACCCATTCTTTTGATATATCCCCAAATTGTATAGAAAGAGAGTCCTCCACGAACTCTCTCTTCAGTTGAAATAATTTTAGATTCTTTCTTCTCTTCAACTACTTCAATAACTTTTTCTTCATTTTTTTCTTCCTCAATTTCTTCAATAATTTCTTCTGATTCTCCTTCTCCTTCTTCAGCAACAAATTTTTTCATCATTGACGCTAAAAGACCTGGATTTTTTTGATGATATTCATAAGTTCCTTGTTCAACAATTCTTCCTTGGTCCATTACAATGACATAATCAGCTTGTGGTAAGTATTGAAGCTGATGAGTAACTAATAATCTGGTTTTTCCTTTTAATTCTCCTTGAATACAATTCTCAAATATGTGTTTTCCAACATGAGCATCTAATCAATTTTTAATATATTTTTAACTTACCAACAGCTGATAATGGATCATCCAAAAGGTATATATCCGCGTCAGTATATACAGCTCTTGCAATAGAAACTCTTTGACGTTGACCACCACTTAGATTGATTCCTCTTTCACCAATTTCTGTCATATCTCCAGCAGCCAATATTTTGAAATCTTCTTTTAATGCACAAATATCAACAATTTTGTTCATCTTTTCTTCTTTATAATCATTTCCAAAAGTAATATTATCTCTTACAGTTGCATTTTGAATCCAAGCTTGTTGTGGACAATAGGCAATTGATCCAGTAATTCCAACGTTACCACTAATTTTATTCATTTCACCTAGTAAACCAAACAACAAAGATGATTTTCCAGAACCAACACTAAACAATAAATTAATGAAACTATTTCAATACGTTCCAACGATAATGACTAAATCACCTTTTCGAATTTGAAAGTTCACATCTAATAATTTTCCTGTAGTATCTTCAACTTGTTCAGGTACTTCAACATCATCAACTAAGTGAACTGTTTCTTTTTCTCCTTTTTCTTCTTTGTTTGTATCAATTGAACCCCATTCAAAATTTGCATCATCGACTTTAACTGGATACTCTTCATCTTCTCCTGATGGATATTTTTCTAATTCTCCATCTTGAAGATAATCTTGAATTCTTCCAATTGAAACACTACAATCAACAATCCATCCAATAATCATTGGGAAAAATGTCAATGGAAATCTTAATAAATTGAAATAAGCTAATGAAGGAAATACAATAGCAGGTACCTATTAATTTCAGTTACAATAATAATTTGAATTACTAATTGATTTCCCATCAGAGCATATAATAAAAATGTAGAAACAGAAACCATAATAGGTGAAGAAGTCATAATTGCACTTAAAACACCTCCAAAAAGAGCTGTTTTGATAAATTGCCAAACTTCACTTTTTCTAATATTTGCAATTTTTTTCATAAAAGGTGATTCCCATGTAAAAAATTTGATAATTCTAATTCCTTGTAAAATTTCATTAACTGTTTTAACTCTTTCATCTGTATATTTCAAAACCAATTTTCTCAATTTTTGGACAATTCTAGTTGAAACACCTTGAATTGGAATTAACAAAAACATTACAAAAACTAGATTTTAAGAAATAAATAAAATATACCTCCTGCTATTGTGACCCATCCAATTAGTACAAAAAGTGAAACTAAACAAAAAATGATTTGAAAAAGACCAGACCAAATCTAATTATTAATGTTTTTTTTTTTCAAGTTACCATGTGTAAATATGTTAAAGTTTGTGAAATCTTTTGAACATCAATTGACATTAAATTGGCTATTTCAATCAGTTTAATATTTTGTTTTACTTATTTCTCCTGTTGTTCTTCTCTGTCTTGCTGAATTTGATAATTTTAATGCTTTTCTATAAATAACAGTTGTTAATCCAGTTCTAATTCTCATCCCTGATTTTTGTTAAATCCAAAAACTGTGTTTTACCAATATTTAAGACAATATGAAAATATTGATTTCCAATAACTGAACTTAGTACGTTTATTCCAAAAAGTAATATAATCCAATACATTCTTTGAAAATTAAAAAATTATTTCTGTTTACCCAATTTCCAACTTCATTCTTGGTTCTGCTAAAAAAGCTAAAATTTCTCTCAATATCAATGGTTGACATAAGTTACAAATATCCATTATTAATTTCAATAAACCAGCAAAAATGAAGCGCAAACCAAATGTTTTAATTAAAGCAAAAGTTAAAGCAAAACGTGAATTTTTAACGCTATTCCATTGTTCTTCAAGTTTTTTGGATATTCTAACAGCCTTTAACGAAAATTAGAATTCAATTTCATTTTTTACTTTATCTTTTTTTTGTAAGTCAAACAAGTCTTCTTCATCTAAAGATTTCCAAAAACCTTTCCACATGAGAGGTGTAATCCAGTCAAAAGTCAAAAGAAAGAGTGGAAAAGCTCCACTTTCTGGACTCTCTTGTAGTTTTGTTTCTTCTTCTTTCTCCATAAAACGTACAAAAAAAAAATATGAGTGGTCCAATCAAAATGAAACAACTCCGTTTTTGTGCATTTCAAAATGAACATGGAAACAAATCTTTGGATATAAAAAAATTATTATTTTAATAATTCTTTTGGAAATAAAGTTGACAAGATTCCTTGATCCAATGATTTTAATTTTGAAGGATCTCTATACATACAATAAACAGCAAAACAACTTGCAATTCCAAAAATGATTGTTGAAGCCCAAATATTAAATTCTTCTGAATGTTTTTCTTTTGCTTTTGTATTGGTCAATAAATTAATAAAACTTGTTGTAACTCTCCAAACAGTAAAAACTGTAAGTTCTGATCTCCTTGAACTACTTTCAAATAAAATTGAAAATGAGGAAACAAACCAAATTAACCCCAAAATGAATAAATTTTTGTCTTTGGTGATTGACTTCAAAATGCAACCACATTGACCACAAAACGCGCATTGAAGTGATAAGAATAATGTAGTTTTAAATGTTCCTTTCAATAAATTCTTCCACATTTTCAAATAAGATTCAATGGATTTTGGATTCAATAAATTACCTTTAACAAGATATGAAAAAATTTGAACACTCAATTGAAGTTTCAAATTATTGGAAAAAACACCTGGGATTCTATTTTTAGCACATTCCAAGCAACTTTCTTCAACATGATAATTTGGTGAACAAGAAGGAAGGATGTTTGAGTTTTGATTGAAAAAATAATCAACATTCTTTTTTGGCATATTGGCACAATATTCAAGAAAATCTGAATATCCATCATCAACATATAGCATATATCTTTGTCCTATTATACCTAAAAAGAAATTGATTATGCAATAAGCTAAATAATCTGGAATCTCTGTCCAAGTTGGTAAAATATTTTTTTTAATTCTGTAAACACCAAAGAGTGAACGATACAAGAAATAAAGTGATGTTTGCCAAGATATCCCTAAATATATCAATATATTGAAAATAATACCTTGAGCAAAATACATTGAAACTGCTCCGGAAATGGTACCAGATGCAATTAATGAGATTGCTTTTGGTCTATCAAGGTCTGATTCAAAAATTCGGATTAAAATTTGATTTAATAAAGTCCATGATGATAAAAATGATCCACTTTGTAAAATTGAAATCAAAAATTTCTTCAAGTCAAAACTATTTTCTTTTTTTTTTGATTTTTTCATTCCAAATAGTTTTTGTATTTGAGAAAACACTTGTAGCAGAGTATTAATTGAGCATCCTATTAAAAAATTTCTCAACGTATTCTTTGCTATTAATTTGAGAACCGGACCATTTAAATTTTGCGTCAATTTTGAGAAAGTTGTCATAAAATTGATTGACTAAAAAATGATTGGCCAAAATTTGACAAATTTGAAGCTTAGATTTATCAATCATTTTGTTCTGTTCTAGAAATTGTTTCGTTTTTCCATTCAAGGAGAAAAGAAGAAAAAGAAAATTTTTTTTGATTGGTTTGTTTCATTTTTAACGGAAAACATGTTGGAGGGTGTGAAAGAAACAATTTCAAACATCTTATATGGTGTTAGCATGTATTATTGGATCATGTGTTTGTTATTGTTCGTTGTACTATTTTTATTAGGACCAAAACAAAAAGGAAGAAAATCTTTTGAACAAATCACACAAGAAGGCAAAGAAAAAAAGAAATCAAAATAAAAACGGAACAAATTTTTTAATTTTGAGACAACAAGTTTTTCAATTTTAATTGTTCTCCAAACAAACCTGGAAGCACTTTTTCAAATTCCATTTCATTATTTTTTAAAGACTTCAAAAATTCTTTCTTTTCTGCTTTCATTAAAAATAGAATTGAACTGATATCTAAATGAAATGATAATTCACCTGACATCCATTTTTCAATAATTGAAGTTATAATCTCTTTTGGAAGGTTCAATAATTTTTCATCATCCATTTCTGGGTTTTCATTCAATATTTTCATTCTTTCAGACACAACTTGTTTGTTTAATAGTACTGGTAATTCTTTTGATTTA
Source organism: Neovahlkampfia damariscottae (assembly GCA_016618085.1). NCBI lineage: Eukaryota > Heterolobosea > Selenaionea > Neovahlkampfiida > Neovahlkampfiidae > Neovahlkampfia > Neovahlkampfia damariscottae. Next base: position 71,543 of record JABLTG010000014.1, on the reverse strand, counting down.
TATAAAGTAATTGATTTTTCAATAATTTGACCATGATCTGAAGACATTTTAACACAAAATTTAACTTACAAATTTGAGCGAAAGAATGATTATCAATGGAACATTCAATTGCTTCATCATCTAAGATGGAAGCATTTTCATCATCTAATAAACCTAATTTCCATAATTCAAATACTTTTTCAATGGTATTTATCAATCTACCAATCTCAATTTGATTCAAAAATTTTTCATTCTTCAACTTTTCATACAACTGTCTAGTTGACAAAATTCCACCTAATTCTTTCATTATTTCCATTTTATTTTCAAAATCAATAAAGTTTAAACCATGTAAAGGTATTTGATATTGATAACATAAATTCAATTTTGATTGATCTTTTTCTTCGACAATCATATCAACCATGTATTGATTTGAGAATAATTCGATGACATCTGATCTAATAAATGTTAAATTCAATTTGAAATATCATACTGTTCTTGACATTTAATTTGTAAAATTTGATTTTGAATCTTAATTTGATCTTTTTTTGGAACTGTTGCAATGATGTCTAATGTTGATCCATGAAAAGATTTTGATTTTAATTTCATACATTCAGCTTCTTTTTTATCTAATTGTTCTTTTAAATCAGTAATTTTATTTTTGAGAAGAAGATTTTCTTTTCTTCTTTCATCTTCTTTTAATTTTAATGCTTCCAATCTATGAACAATATGAGTTGAAATTTAAATAATTACTGTTTTTTGAGGACAATATGATCATGTTTTAATATCTCTTCATTTTTTTGTAACTCTCCATTTCTATCTTTTAATAAGTCATATGATGAATATTTCGTTAAATCTTCATTTAAATTGTGATAGGAATTACGAAAAATCATTGATTGACTTGATGTAGGAATTGATTTTTGTGATTCTACACATTTAGTTTGAGATATTGACTTTGATGGTGATTTAATTGTATTCAATTTTGGTTGAGTAGTTCGTGTTGATGTTGAAAGGATGATTTTTTGAGTTGTTTTTGTTGGTGTTTTCGTAATTTTGGTGGTTTTTGATTCAATACTGACTTTAGAATCCATAATTTGCACATTTTGAGATTTATTTTGGTCTTGAACTTTTTCAAAAAGTTTTAAAAGTTTTGAAAATTTTTTTGCTTTTGCCACATCGTAGGCATTTTTTCCACTTTTATCTTTTGTTTTTGGATCAGCTCCTTTTTTTAAAAGTAAAATTACAATTTCTTCTCTTTGTAAAAAAGTTGCCCACACTGCAAGACAAAAAAGTTAAAAAAAAAAAAAAAAACCTAAAGGAGAAAAAGAATGTTTCTTTTCATAAATTTGTTCGATTTTGATTCCTTTTAGAATATATTTACTAACTAGCTTCGCATCATTATCATAAATGGCGTTAAAAAAAGCTTGAACCTCCACTGTGTTCGACATAAAAATTTTGGCGGTAATGAGATGGACCAATAAAAACAATCAATAAAATTTATGTGTTGATCAACATTTTTATTGTGCCAAATCCACCCATTGAAAGTGCAACGATTGTGACAATTGGGCAACAAATACATGCAAAAAAGCAAATACCAATAAAACCAATAAAACCAAAAAACACCAGTTGGATAACTGCAGAGAGAAAAGCATTTTGTGAACAATCTGGATTTAAGAAATCAGCAAGAGGATCCTTGGAACAATCACATTTATTCAATCCAATGCATGTGTATCCAGAGCAAACACCTAATATTGTTGATGGAATGCCAAAGCATGTTGGAATGTCACATGCATTTCCAAGATAACCAGTGTTACATGTGCAATTATTTGCTCCTGTACAATCTCCGTTGTTTGAACAAGCATTTGAATCGGTTTTATTTTTACCATAACATTGAAAATCATTGCAGTTAGTTCCAAAGTTACCACCATAACAAACACACTTTCGAAAAATTATTAATAATATTGATATGATACTGTATCTGTTTTGCTGCAATATCCTTTTTTGTTGCAAACATTTGGATCTGAATAAGATTTTCCTTGACAGGTCCTCACTATTGCTTGTGAAGTAATTCCATCTCCAGTAATAACCAAAGCGTATGTTTGATTGCTTGTCACAACTTTATTCCCTCTAACTATTACATCAATCACATCATTGGTTGTTACATTAACTGCAACTTGTTCAACTGTATTTAAGTAATCATCAGATATTCCATTTCCTGGATGCCTAATACCATTAATAAGAACATCCAAATTCAAATCATTCACAAGGATGATTCCTGAGGTCAATGAGGCAGGAGGATCATACCATGCCAATGTCACTTTGAATGATCCCGATTTTGTAGCTCTGAATCCGTGGTACTGAGAAATTTGATGGGAAATCTTTTGACGATCTTTGATAAACAAATCAAAGTTTCCACCTTGAAATCTTAGAACGTTTTTTAATGTTATTGATCCAAATCCATGATTATTTGTTGGTCCTTTACTATTTCTATTTCCAGAGTGAATCATTGTAGCTTTTAATAAAGGTCCAGATGGAATTATACCCTTTGCAATATCTTTGACACCATTAACGTGCCAACCTTCAATATAATATTGTCTCACCAAAGCACTGCCACCAGCAGATAAAGGAGTGGCCATACTTGTCCCAGCATCTGTTCTCAAAGTAGCCAAATTATTTGCTGAATCTGGCGGCATATCACCACACTGAAATGTTGATAAATTACCATCAGAGTGTACAGATTGAATAGTATCTCCTCTAAAATCGGTGAGAATTCATCAAGTAAAACTTACACATTCAAAACATCAGGTTTGATCCTCCCATCCATAGTAGGACCTCTGGAAGAAAATGAAGAAACAATTTCTGGTGTATATGAACTTGCAGTTTGTGCAATAGTTGTTTGACAGCAGATTCCTCGAACAGCTGAATTCGTAGAAGCACAACAATCTTGTCCTTCTTTTAAATAACCTGCATCAACAACTAGTTTTGTCAAAGATGGGAAATCAAAATAAGATGAACTATTGAATCTTCCTAATGGTGTTGTTTGGGATGAACCAATGGTGAGAACATTTTTTCCAACTGCAGGAGTTCCAACTGTTTTTGAAGTAGGTCCAGAATTTCCTGCAGCGAATAAAACTAATAAATCATCATTTAAGTACAGGTGTTGATCAAAATTCCTCGTTTGAGCATTGTAAGCAGTGGAAGTAGAACCCCAAGAGTTTGTAAATATAGTTGAATTACATTGTTTTTGTGGTCTAAACATATCAGAAAAGACTGATGGAGTAAATATTGATCTTTTATATTCAGAATCACCTGCACTCATTATTACTAATTGTGCATCTGGTGCAGCTCCTTGATATGATTTTAAATGTTCTGAAGCAGCTCCTAAAATTTTCCCACCAACTGAACCTGAAACATGAGAACCATGACCACCAATATGATCACCAAGAATCGTTTTTCTATTTAGTTCTGAAATCATATGACGGTAAAAACCTATAACTTTTGTTCTTGAACTATCACAACTGTCTTCAGGAGGAGGTTGTTTATTTATTTCATGAAAAAAGCAGGAAGTATAATCAGCACCAGTGTCAAGAATTGTTACAACTTGACCTTTACCAGTGATTCCTTTCTCCCAAATTTCTTTTTTATTTTCCTCAGGAACTCCATTATATCCGTGTTGCAAGACTGAATTTGCAGAATAATTGAATACTTCATAGTGTGGTTCTTCTTCGATCCATTCAATTATTTCTTGATTTAACAATTCTTTTAAAGCTTCATCGTTCCCTACTGAAAATTCTAATCTTCCACTTGTCAAAGTAGTTTGTGTAAATTTGGCTTTGTTCTGAGAACTCCATTGTGTTACTTCATCCAAACAACTATATTCACATTTTGATTTGAAATAAATATGATACACTTGTTTTGAATTTCTTTTTTTTTGTTGAAAAGTTGTTCTTGGAGTTTTGTGTTCACTATTGACTTTTCCAATCCATTTAATATATTTTTTATTTCCATTATTCCAATTTTCTATCATTTTCTTTGCATTTTTCCTTGAAAGATAAATCAAAAAACCATCATGTGCCACATAATTTTTTGTGTGAATCTTGATGTCATAATATTTTTCAGTTTTTGAAATAATATCTTTTATTTCAAAATCAACTTGAATAAATAACTGTAAAAAATCATTTTTATGCGAAAAAAGAACATTTTTTTGTTGAGAGGCTTCAAAAAAATTAACTGAATTCAAAACAGAGCCACCAAAAGAAGTGTCGATCACCTCTCCATTTTGTAAATGAATATGTTTTGCAATAGTTATCAAAACAAAAGTCAAGAGGAGAAAAGGATTGGTCATCATGATTATACAGTGGGATTGAAACAAAATATCTTTCCAGTGGACTGTTATTGGTTGACTTGCTGTTTCTTCAAACCTTTATTTTTGGTGTTTTTTTTTAAAATATAAATTTTATTCAGTTTTATTTATCCGATTTCATTGACCAATCATCGAAGGTAGAAAAAAACGCCATAACCATCATTGAGAGTCATTCATGTTTTGATTATTAATGTACTGATAACGAACAGCGTACTGTTTGGAATACATTATTACAAATATGGATCATTGTCATTGCTCAAGCATGCTGGTTTATTCTTTTTTTGTAGTATCAACTTTTTAATATGCATGTGGGAAATCTGTCTTGGATATCACATTAAACATATTCAAGAACAATTCAAAACTATCAAGAAAAATGCACCACGTTTTTGGAAGATAAATATTTTTATTGATCAATCTGTATTATTGTTACTTTTTTTTTCTTTTTTCTTGAGCGTATTGGACATGGTGATGATGGATGTATTTTTCTTTTATCATTTTTGTATTTCAATTTATGACCTTCTTCGTCATAAACTAATTTTGTTTGTGTTAATTTCTTTTTTTGTTTATTTTCTTTGACAACTTCTTCAATTTCTTCTTCAATCTCTTTATAAATCTCGGAATTGTCTTCATAGCATTCTTCTTTAAATTTTGGATCAACCAATACGTGAGGTTCTCTTTTCAATTTTTTTAAATCAACTTGTTTTTCTTGTATATCATTTTGAGACAATTCTAAAGGAGATTGTTGTGACAGATATAATTCTAATTCCATCGCATTTTCCTCTGCTATTTTTTTTTTTTCTTTTTCTTCTTCTTTTTCATTAAAATATTTCATGAACATGTCAATTTCTTTATAATTTTCTTGTTGTTGAGCAAAAGAGAGATGTTTTTTACTGTAAAAATGCTAAATAATACTTTAAACATTTTTCTTTTTGTTACTTTCGTTTGGTCCAAAAATTTATCTTTACAACATTCACAATACCGATACTCATTTTTCGTTGAATTATTATGAGTTGACTGTATAGCACAATAACCTAAAGGTGCTTCAAAATTTATCTTTGGTATTTCTGAAACTCCTTTATAAACTTTCATAAGTGGATTATACATTTCTGAGACATCTGAAATTAAAAGGAATGGCAACTTTATCATTTTTCCTGTTTTTTTTTCTAAAATGAGTTGTGATTTTATTTGGTTGTATTTTTCTTCTTTGCAATAACTACATTCTTCAAAGACAGATTCTAATTCTTCAACTGTGAACACTGTTAGTCCTCGACTTAACCCAAGCTCAATTAAGTGTTTTGAATGCAAAATCTTTTTTTCTTTAGATGCAGTTGTTCCTTTTTGTTTTTTTTTGGCCTCACTAACAACTATAAAATGTGTAACTGAAGAAGAACTGGAGCTATTTGAGACAGATCCTTGATGTTTGGATATTTGTGACGTTAAATGTTTTATCTCTTTTTGAGTTATGTTTGGATCAAAATAAAACCGAAAATTTATCAAATGTTGCACATGCTTGGTCATTTTGCTCAAACTCCAGTTCAAAAAAAATCGGAAGGACAAACTCACAATGATTGGTCGAAAAATTAATTGAAAAAAAAAAATGATTATTATAAGAGAAAATGATGAAAAATTAATATTTATAAACATGTAAGATGAATGACCAATAAAAGTTGAGATAAATTATTGGATGGAAAATTTTGCCATCAAACTAACGTGATCAGATGGGTAGTTTGAAGAAGGTAAAGCATCTTCTTTTCTAAGTTCTTGAGGTATGTCTAGTATATCCAGTACTTTCAAAGATTCAGAATGCCAAATATAATCCAGCACAAAAATCACCATGACAAGTTACAGGAGCTTCTTTTTTGTTTGGATAATTTGTATAAGCACTTGTTAAATTTTCACTGAAAAATTGATATACTTTTGAATTTGGAGTAGAATTGAAATCACCAGCCATTATAATTGAACAATGTTGTTTTAAATTTTCAACAACATTTTGAACTTGTTCATAGTAAGTTTTATTTTGCCAAAGTTGAGCTTCAACCTTTTTATGGTTCCAATTTGCGTGAACTGTTGAAACAACAACTATTTTTGAATCTATTCGAGATTTCAAAACTAAACAAAAAGCGACATTGTGACTCATCAGACAATGTGTCAAAACATCTTTTTTTTCTAATTTTCCTTCTAGAATTTGTTTACCAGCAAGCAAATTAAAATAAAATACATGTTTTTCCACCAACTCAAATTTCTCTTTTTTTGAAAAAAATTCCAACACCTTCCCATTTTGAATTTGTGGTTGAGTCTTCCCATGGCCTCATTGAAAACCTGATACTATATTCACTATTGTATAGTTCAGTTAATTCTTTTGAATAGAATTCGTCATAAGCATCATTTTCTAATTCTTGAAGACAAATGACATCTGGTGAGTTTTTAATTCTCTGAGTATAGAATGTTTTCTAAATGAATAGAGCAAGTGTGTTTTGTTCACTTTTGGAAAGGTTTTGAAACTTGTATATCGGTCAGCCAAAATGTTATGAGTCATTATTGTAAATTCAGTTTCTTTTTTATTATTGTAGTTGATTTTAATCATTTTTATTGGATTTGCTTTATGGTTTCTAATTCTTTTATAAGGTTTTCTTCGGCATCTTTGAACATTTGTGCTCTGGTTTTTACTATGGTGACTGTTGGTTTTAATTTGGCTTTGATATCTTCCAAATTTTCTTCATTTTTGAATTTTTGTTTCACTTTAACGATGGAGCTGGAGGAATATTTTCAGTTGCGTCATTTTTCATGTTTGTCCAATAACCAATCAAATCAATATACCATTAAAAAAAGTGTGAAACATTCTCCATTTACAACTACTGTTATCGTTTACAACTTCAATTTTTTTTGTTGCATTGGAATCATACAAATTTATTTCAGCATCTTTTTCTTATTGCAATAAATAAATATTTTATTGTGAACTGATTCAAAATTCTTTAAATTATTTCCCAATCTTTGGTTCATATGAACCAATAATAACACAATGATCTTTTTCAAAAGGTTCCAAAGTCAATTGTTCACAAGGTTTAAATTCATCATTTCTCAATTTCTGTACTTCTTGTGCAAATACGACAGGTGGTTTTACAGTTGAATCAATAACTGGCGCATTTACAAAAATCAAGAAAGAGCCTCCTTTTTTAAGAAAATGTTGAGCATTCAATGCAAGTATTCTTTCTTGATCAGGTTGATCAACATCAATACAAATAACGTCAACCAATTCATTTAAACTTCCATAATTCTTAGGTTTTCGAGCATCACTGTGAATTGGAACAATATTTGTTCTTGTTTTTGACAATTCTTGTAAGTTTTGAAATTTTGTTTGAGAAAATTCTACAGCATAAATTGTTCCTTCAGCACCAACAATATCGGAACAATGAGAAACTGTTGTTCCAGAAGCAGCACCTAAATATAGCACTTTTGAACCAGGTTTGATTGAAATTTTTTCAATCCCACCTAAAATAGATGCTGCTATTTTAGAACGAAAAGGATTCCATGTTCGGTATTCAACATCTTCAAAGGAGAATAATTTTTCTCCATAAACTGAAGAACCAGGAGAAATATTCAAAGTAGCCAAGTAATCATTCGTATTATTCTTGATAATAAAAACTCCTTCTTGTTTGTGAGATTTTATTGTTGGTTTGTTCATCTTTTCTTCAAAAAAAAAAGTGCAACAGTCGACCAATAAAATCAGACAAAAAAATCAAGAATACAAAAAACCATGTCGTCAATTTTTTTCATTTTTTTCGTTTTGAATTTATGCTACAGTTTAGAGTGTCCAAATCAAATTTTATATTATGTGGATTCAGATCCAAATCAACCAAAGGTACCAAAAACTCAAAATTACGAAAAAAGTGCGGTGATTGCAAACCTGGAACGACTGGTGACTTCGATTTAAATTTGACTTGTAAGATTAATGAATATTGTACAGATAATGCCACTTGTTCAGAAATTAAAAACCACCCTCTCTTTTTTTCTGCTTGTCCATATGAACCATCTTCGGAGGACTCGAATCCAATTTCGTTTTGTGGCCCTTTGCATTGCTATCAACACCGTTGTTTACCTTGTTTAAATGGAATGAAAGACATAAAAGATTCAAAAATTTGTTATCAAAATGAATGGTTTGAATTTGCTTTGATTTTTGATGATTTCAAAAAGGATATATCTATCACCAGACGAAAACCCTTTCATTATGATAATTCATGATCCTTCTGCTTGTCTTTTATTAATTTTATTTTTCATTTTACTTTTACAATCATTCTTTAAGTTTTTATTGAAATTGATCATTTTAATAATCAAAAAAGTGAAAAAAAGAATGGAAGGGAATACTCAAAACGCAGAAGATAATCAAAATGAAGACCAAATTGATGAAGGAGAAGAAGAAGAAGAAATTGAAACAGATGAAAGTGAATCTGATGAAGAATCAAATAAATGCATTTGTTGAAGGTAAAAAAAATATCAAATTATTTATTTTCAATCATTTTTCAAATAATTTCAAACAATAGTTTTATTGTTTCTTGAAATATCTTCATTCAATAGAAATTGAAATTCTTCATTTTTTATTTTTTCAATTCTTCAACAATGTCTTGTTCAAAAGAAAAAGGTGATTCTTTTGGTCCAAATCTTTTAACAGGAACACCATTTTTGTTAATTAAAAATTTGGTAAAATTCCATTTGATTGCTTCAGTTTTAAGACCTAAAAGTGAATCTGGAAGTTCCCTTTTTAAAAATTCGAACATTGGATGAGTATTCTTTCCATTTACATCAACTTTATCAAACATTGAAAATTTAACTCCAAATGATGCAACAAATTGTTTAATATCATCATTAGAACCAGGTTCTTGAAAGAATGAATTACTTGGAAATGCCAAGACTTCAAATCCTTCTGATTTGTATTTTGAATATAACTCCACAAACTCTTTATAGTTTTGTGGAGTCAAACCTCATTTACAAGCCACATTAGTTACGACCAATACTTTCCCTTTATATTTTGACATTTCAATTTCATTTTTATCAATATCCAATGCTTTAAATTTGTAAATATTTGGTTTCTATTGAATAAAGTTTAAATTTATGTTACTGTTTACTCCAATGGATGCTAATTCTACAAATTGTTTTGCACAACCTTTTAAATCAGTATCATCTAATTCCACATTTGTAAATTTGTAAAATAGGTATTCATTTGTGACATTTTTTTCTTTTTCAACAACATGTTCAATCAATCCAAGTCTTTTAAAAACATTGAGAAGTTCAATTGAATCTTCTGTTGTTGAAGCTAATTCTTTCACTTTTAATACAATTGATACTACATCAATAGCCTCTGAAGCCACAAAGCATTGTTTATATGATTTTAAATAATATGTACGGTCTTCTACTTTGACGGAAGCTTTTAATAGTTTGAATATTTCAATGACCTAAAAAATAAAAAATATTCCTGATTTTTTTACTGTTCCAAAAGCAAGGTTGTAAGGAAAATTTCCTCCTGTTTTTGTTTCTTGAGTAGCTTTTTGATGATATGAACGATAAATTTCTAAAAGTGAATCAGATGGTTTGTATCTTTCGTCATATAACTTGGAAGACTTTAATGTTGAAATGGTATCTCCAAGTGAATCTTCCTTTTCTGCTTCAAGGAAATCACAAACGGCCGCCACTAAACTTTTTTTCAAAAGCTGTTCGTCCATGTTTGTCAAGATCAAAGTGTTTAATGATTGGCCAGGAGATTTTGATTGAATAAATTCTCCTCAACAATTTTTTTTGATATATACATGGAAGTTTGATGAGTGTTCTTGTAACTTATTTCTTCAATATTGATGCAGTCTGTTTAATGTTGATCAGTATCGTTTTGTGTCAAAGATATTTATCACAGTGAAGAAAGTGGATTCATCCAACTCAAATTTTTTATTTAAACAATATAAGAAGACAAACTTCAACTCAACACATTTATGTCAAATATCGTTCGATAATTCATCCAATCAAAAGTATTTCGTTAGGTTGATGGCATCAGTCGAAAAAGAACACTGTGGAATTTGCGAAAAACCACCAGATCATTATTGCATCAACTGTGACGAACTTTTATGTCAAAAATGTCACGAATTCATTCACCAAAACCATAAAAAAAGCCATAACCTTGTTACTTTTGAATTTTTCAACAAATACTCTCCAAGAGAATTAAAACCTTGTAATGAACATGAAAATGAAAAGAACAGAAATTTTTGCGAATCTTGTCAAGTGCTATTTTGTTCTTTATGCTCTGAAAAACATCAAAACCACAACTTTAAAACACTCAACAGCAAATTTTTTAATTATGAATTCATTTCAAAAAAAAACAAAACTTTCATCTCAAATCAGTTAGAACATGTTGAAAATATTCTGAACGAAATTCCAAATCATTATTCAAATTTATTAATCGAACTTGAAAAGAGTTTAAAAAATTTTGAACAAGAAAAGTTAGAAAAACTAAAAGAACACAAAAGTTATTTAGAGTGTCTTTTAGAAGACGAAGTAAGAATTTTTTTTTTAATTTTTTCCTTCAAAAACTAGAACACTGTAATTAAACCTGAAAATATTAATTCTGTTCGAATGAATTTTGAAGATTCATTTCAAAAGACATTATCATCAATGAAAAATTCATTAAAAAAATCAAATTTTGAAATTGAATATGGAATACCATCAATACTACTTGAACAATTTGATCTTCAATATATGAATAGAAAAAATGATTATTCAAAAACATTGGTATTTACAAATCAAGCATTGGAAATATATCCTTTAAACATTTCAATTTTAGTTTTAAAAGCTGAATGTTTATCAAAATTAAAAAAAATTGAAGAATCAAAGAAAATATTGAATTTTGTTACAAAATATTTAAAACCATATTCAGATATGGATGAATTTTCAATTGGAGAAGCATTTTTATTATTAAAGAATAATGAAATGGCTGTAAAATATTATCAAAAATCATCTGAATCTGGGAATAATTATGCACTTAATAAATTAGGGAGTATATATTATACAGGAGATTCAGATCTTGATATTAAAGTGAATAGAAAATTAGCTGTAAAATATTTTCAAAAATCAGCAGATGAAGGATTTACTATTTCTGAATATAATATTGGTTATTGTTATTATATGGGTCATGTTTTTGAAAAAGATAGGAATATAGCTTGTGATTGGTTTGAAAAATCAGCAAAGAAAGGATATTCAATAGCTCAAAATAAACTTGGTTCATGTTATTTAAGTGGAGTGGGTGTTGAAGAAAGTTATGTGAAAGCAAAAGAATGGTTTAAACTTGCTGCAGATAATGGATATCAAGATGCAATTCAATCCATAAATTTCATGGATGAAAGTGAAATTAAAGATGTTGAAGTTAAAGAAATTCCATCACCAAAATCACCTTTAAGTCAAACAGAAAAGAAAAAGTTCTCAGTGAAAGATATTAAAAATTGGAGAAATTCAATTAGTGTTTTTAAATCACAATCATTTTATAAAAATCAAGAGAAAGATCAAAAATTTGTGGTTCCTCCAGACTCACCTTTAGTACAAAAATCAAAAAAGAGAGGATCTTTCTTCAATTCAATCAGAAAAGATATCTCAAAAAGTGAACCAAATGATGTGTCAAAACAATAAATTATTTCCAAATACTCTTGGATTGTTCAATTAGATGTCGATTTTACTACTTGATTTATATCTGATTCGAAGATAATTATGAATGTTGTTTTTTTGGATAATTGAAACGAAGAATTTGAAAAGAAAGTTCAAACAATCCAAAAAACAACATTTCTATTTGTTTTTGAATGACATTGTCTTATTGATTATTACTTTCGCTTACGGCCATACTTAGGAGAATACATTCCGTCCGATTTGCGAAGTTAAGTTCTAACAGGCTCTCCTAGTACTAGGGTTGGAGACCACCTGGGAATAAGGGAACAAGCAAAGGATTACTCAAATAGATAGTGGCTTTCCAGATGCTTTTTATTCTACTACAACATTCAAGGCGAAATTGATATTATTAATCAAAAAACTGATCGAATGCTGTTCTCATAACATTTTTTAAGTTTTTGGGAAAGTTTATTCTTCAAGCATAAATTTGTTTCACAAAGAAAGTAATCAGAGATGGAATTACTGTAAATAAAAATGATAAAATCCAATCTCTCATTTGAGCTGAAGTCAAATACCAACGTGTTCTTATTGAAGATGATCTTACACTAAATCCAGTTTCATTCACTTTTGTTTGAACTTCCCAATGATGATTTACCTTACTCCAATAATCATTAACAGTTTTCATTTTATCTAAAACTTGTTTTGATCTATTCACATTATTTTCTGGATTTGTAAGATTTTTTGAATAATTTTTATGAGCCACGACTGATTCAAGCATTGTCAATTTAAATTCTGTGGTTGTAATAGTTGCAGGTTGTAAAACATATCTTCCAACTGACAATTCAACAATAACAACAAAATAAACAATTTGGATAATCTCTTGTGTGATAAAACCTTTAACAAAAAGAGCAAATAGTGAAAATAGAGCAGATGCAACTTTCGCAATGAATAAAGCCATAATGAAAATGTACTTTACGAATTCACCTTTTGACTTTGTATACAATTGTAAATGTGAGAATTGAGTATCCCAATTTTTTATAGTTAATAATTCTAAACTTTCATATTCTTTGTTATCTTTAAATTTGAACATTTTATTTGTAATTCCTTTAAAAATTACAATGAAATCAACAATTTCTTCTAAAATATCGGAGATTTCATTCCAAATACCAAAAAAAGGAACAACTAAAATAATACCAAATATGAAGTCTATAATCAAAATAATGATACGAATTGGGTCATCAAAAATATCAATTGGACATGTTGGACAAATGACTAAATAATGATTAAAGTAATTTTTTGATTTTACATTTCGAAATTACATTATATAAAATTGGAATGAAAAAGAAAGTACAATAAGCAAAAATGATCAAAAAATTGAAATTATCTTCAAATATATTGAAGTTTAAAAATCTACCTTGATATTTCTTCTTTCTATATCCATCATAATTCTTCTCAAAATATTTGAATAAATTAATTTTCTTGTTATCTTTTTCATTAACAAGTAATTTTCCATTTGCACAATTTTCATAAGAAAACATTGAATAATCCTTTTTACTATCATATTCATAGACTTTAACTCTTTCTGATTCTTTCTCAAGAACAACATAATCAGGTACAACAAACAAAGCAATTTTTGGTTTGATATTTTTTGTGTGTAATGATTCCCAAAGTGTAGAATTTGCTGCTAATTGTTCTTTAGCAATCGAAAATTCAGGATTTGTATAAACTTTCATTCCAATGGTTGAATTTTTTGACCAACCAAGTATTTTTCTTGATTTACCAAATAAAAGTGCTCCAATCAAACGTCTTAATTCTTCTGGATAAGCGAAATACATTGATATGATTGTGAATAGAAAAAGTAAAGGTAATATAAATGCATTTCCTAATCCACTGGTAATACTTTTTGAAAATCCAAAATGAAGAACTAAATTGACAATTCCTGATGCAACAAAGAAAAATAAAATTCCAAATAGAAATACTAAACATTCAAGTGGAAAATAAAACAATAACCAAAGTTTTGAAATAATTTTTTCTTTTTTTTCCGGTTGTTCTTCTTCTGGTTTTAATGTATCAATTTGATTAATTCTTTTGACAGAAAATGCTTTCAAACAATAATTGAAAATTGAAGTTGAAAAATAACAAATCAAAATAGTCAATGCAATCAAAAAGATTATACTCATAAAAAGGTAAAAATCAACTAAAAATCCAATTGGATTCAAATATAAAACATATTGATTTAATACTTTTGAAAATCCAAAAAATGATAATGGAAATAAAATATAGGATGCATACATAATAGTTCGATGCGGAAAGTTATAATTAAAAAGTAATAATATAGGCCAGGTCATTAAAGGTGCATAAACCATTGATAATGTAATTCCAGTTAAAACATCAACTAAATAAAACCATGCATATGCTGGATCCAATGGAACATAAAAAAGTACTAAATTACATGCAATTGATCCAAATACACCAAATGAAACTATTCGAATAGAAATGAATGAAAAAAATAATGTACTTACAAATAAATGCATGAAATTTGTACTTTGGAAGAATTGAAACCTTTCCAGGAAAGATATTTCCTTCTAGATTATCAATATCAAATTGTAATATTCCAGCAATTACTGGAATTGATATACCTTGTGTTAATAAAATGATATATCTTTCAAGTCTAACTCCATCAATTAATACATTTGAAAAATTTAATGGATAAGAATATAATCCAACAGTCATTGAAAAAAACATAATCAAATGAATAGGTACTTGTAAAAATAAACTTGGATAATTACAAATCTTGAAAATAGTTGCTTTTTTTTTTTGAATTTTTTCTAATGCTGTTTTTTCACGTGGTTTATATTTAAAAATTGAGTGTTTTGATAAATCAAAAAATGGCATACTAATAATAGCAATTACGGATAAAAAATTGATGACACAAATAATTTCAAGTAAAGTGAAATAATTCAAACCTAAAAAATTCAACAGATAACCAGCTAATTCATCAAAAGAATCAACTGAAATCCAAAATGAAATTGCATACGTAATTCTATGATTTTTAAAATTCTTTGTCAGAAAATAGATGAAGTAATATTGATTAACTAATGGAATGAGTGATTAAAATGTATTTCATTTACCATTATCCATTATACCAAATAAACTACCAAATACAGCGATTAAAGGAATATGAAAATAAATAATTGAAAGATAAAAACCAACATAAGTGATGAATCCCAAAATGGAAACAATTGAGAATGTTGTTGTTGGTAAAAATATTTCTTTTTCAACTAATCTCCAAAATGATGATTGATCTCTTCTTTCTTTGAGAAATGGTAGAACAAATAAAACTAAAATTAACCCAGTAACAAAAAAAAATGTGCTGGATAAAATATGAGCTGGATAATAACTTAAAGTCATAGCATATTTTAATTCAATAACTTGAGTTGAATTCAAATTTCTAGGATATAATGTATCTGTTGTATTTGATGTTGTATAATTATACCTAGTCTTTGAATTTTAAAAAAATAATTCCAAATCTTACTTGAACCAAATTATTATAAAATTTTTCGTTCTCAATACTTTGAGCTCCTAAATTAATTCCGACTCTTGAAATAACTAAAATCAATAAAATAACAGTCGTTAATAAAACTTGTCTTTTTTCAAATTCAAAATGATGATCTCTTTTATTTTAAAGAATTAATTTTTTGAACTTACTTTCCAGACGTCTCTTCTTCTTGAATTTTTAATTCTTTTTGCCCTTTAATAGATAACATCAATTCATCTTCATCTATTTCACTTTGAGTTGATTTAAAAGTGTCTGGGTTGAACATGGAAAAAATGCCTGTGTATTCTCTTTCAAAAGTATTTCTTTTATCAAAAGAAACTTTTCTTTCTTTTTTTTCAACCGCGTTTGATGTATTTCTTGTTCTTGAAATGTAAGTTCCATTGCGCTCTCGAAGCACAGGTGGATCAATTAAAAGTGGAGAACTATTTTCTGTTGCTTTTTTAATATTTTCTTTCACCACTCCTTCTTCAGTGCTTGGTGAATTTGATTCCTCTGATCCTTTTTCGTTTGAGATTAGATCAACTACCACATTTTCAAGTTTTACTTTTTTTTCTTCTTTTTTTTGTGGTTTTATTTGTTGTATTGTTTCTTCTTTTTTGTGGTCTGTTTCAACATTTGGTAGTTCCACTTCATCATCTGCTTTGTTTTCCATCAGAAGTTCTCCAAAGAAAAGTTTCAGATGATTGGATAATGTTCTTTCGATTTTGGAAAATTACCAAATGAAGAAGGTACTTGAGAATTTGAAAAAACTCTCTTTGAACAACATCATGGATCAAGTAACCTATATCCTGTAGTTTCACATCTATCACAGATCAATTCGGATCCAGAAAATTGACAAAAGAACACTCAGGTTTGAAAAATCCAAAATTTCATTTGATATAAAGAATCAAGTATTTGTGGGGCGATGAGTCATGAATTGTGTTGAAGTTGTCCAATGGAATTTATTCCTGATCAGGTAGCTTGATTCCAAATTGGTAATATGCCTTTCCAACTTTGGATTTTTGTTGCTCCACCGAATATTCTCCAAATTGTTTCTAATAATAAAATATGACGAATTCTTGGTTCTAGAATTCGTCAAATGAAAATGGTTCAAGTTGACCAATAAAAATCCACGTTTTTTCTGGAAAGAGGCTGATGAAAAAACAATTTTCTTTGTTGACCTCTCGTAAAAAGCCACCAGAATCACCAAAAAAAACACAAGAAAAAAGAAAAACAAAACATAAAACAAAGATACAACCACACAAACGAAGATCTTCACTTGATGAACACGAACGACCTAAAAATGAGCCTGAGCATTCAATGATAAGATTATTTTCTGAACCTCAAGGAGGTATATCAAAAAGAGGATCATGGAACGAAGAAAGAAGTGGATCATTATCGAAGATTTATCCACAACTTTCAAAAAACAAATTTTCAACACCACCTTTAGAACTTTCAAGTTCAAGGTCTTCAACGAAGGATTTTTCTTTATCAGATGAAAACCAAAGTGTGCTAGAGCGTATTATACCAAAAGTCCTTCCAGCAAAAAAAGGTAAAAAAATTGAAAATTCAAATCTAATTTTTTCAAAAGATCTGTATCAAAAGTTCACTTTCAAATTTTGTATGACTGATAATGTATGTTCTGATTATTTTGAAGCATGTGTTCGAAGATTATTTTTTGCAGAAAATTATTTTTTTTATCAGTCAGTTCAAATGTTCAAAAATGTACAAGACGAAACACTCAAAAAAAAGTTAGGTTTAAAAATTATTGAAGAATATTTGATTATTGGATCTTCTTTAGAACTGAATATATCAAAAGAAAAAAAACATGAATGCGCTACCAACTATGAAATCATTTTAAATGAAAAAAATAATTTATCAATTCCAGATAATTTTTTTGATCAAATTTTGAATTCAGTGATTACTATGCTTAAAATAGATGGATATCCAAAATTTATATCAAGTAAAGAATTTAAAGAGTATTTTAGTAAATATGGATATGCAAAAATGAAACAAGAAGTAATGTCACCAATTGATTCATCATTATCATCAAATGATGCAATGACTGAATGTATGAGATATATTTATACTGGAAAAAATGATGTAAAGAATTTTGAAAAAATGAAAGGAAATATGAAAGATCAAATTTATGAAACAATGAATTCAAAATTTCCATTAGATTTTTGTTTAGGTGATGAACATTGTAAGAAATATTTTGAACCATTTGTTGGTAATTTATTTAAATTGAATGAAAAAATTGAAAAATTTAAAAAAACTGAAAAAATGAAAGATAAAATTTCAATTCAAAATGAAATTATTCAAAAATATTTAATGAATAATAATTATTTATCAAAAGATGTTATTAATGAAACTGTAAAAACTATAGCAAATTTTGGAGATTCTAATACATCTAATGATGTATTTGATAAACTTGAAAATTCAATTTTGATCATTTTAAAAGAAAAACATTCAAAATTTATAATTTCTGAAGAATTTATTTCATTTTATGATCAATATGGATATTTGTATGAAGATGAAATTGAAACTATTTTATCTTTACGATCTGCATCAAATTCTCAATCAGATTCAATTCAACTTTCAATTGAATCATTATCTCTATATAAACCAAAAAGATCAAAAAGTGATGGATTGTTTTCTTCACAATCAATGGATTCATCAATAGTTGATGAAACTAACGAAAAACTTTCATTTGATGAAGATTTTAATATATTCAAAACTGAATTTGAAAAAGATTTTAGTGATGATGAAAATATTGAAAAAAAATAAAATTACATTTATTTTGTTCCAAATAGTTTCTCTTTTAAAGATTTTCTTCTTTTTGGTTTTGATGTAAAAATTGTTTCTTTTACAATAATTTCACCACATTTTTGAAATAAATCATTAATACCTTTAGGTTTCTTTGGTGAAAGTTCATAAAATCCATTTGATTTTAATTTAATAGAAACAGATTCTCCTTGTTTTTTCGATATGAATTTATTATCTTTTTGTTTATATTCATCAATTTTTAAAGCCAAAATAATAAAAGGTATATTGGGACAATGTTCATCCATCAATTTCTTCCACTAAAAAAAATAAATCAGAAAATAAATCATAAAACATTGGTTAAATGATTAAAACTGTCAGGATCAGTGACAGAATAAGATAAAATGAATAAATTTGATCCTGAAAATGCTAAATGCAACAATTCATCTTGAACTGATGCTTCTAAAACAGTTACTTTCAAAATCATATCCTCCACTGCAAGTATTGTATCATAACTTTCCAGATTTGAAGGTTTATATTCATCAGTGAATTCATTGTCCAAATAAACCTTCATTAAATTAGTTTTTCCAACTTTAGGATCACCAAGTAGAACAATTTTAACACTCTCCTCTTTGGACATTTTGAAAAACGAAAATTATTGGATAAGGGTTTCTAATTAAAAAAAAATTTATTTATCTTCAAGTTTTTGAATAAGTTTTTGTTTGATTGCAATTTGATCATTAATTTGTTGAAGAATGGCTTTTGTAGCTGGACTACAATTTAATGCATTCATTTGTTGTTGTAAAAGTTTAGCTTTTCTAACTTGTCCAACCATTTTGATTTTGAGTTTTTCAAGAAGTGTTAATTTTCTTCTTTTACAAATGATATATCTTCCATGTCTTATTGCACTAAAACCTTTTGGACATCTGCAACTTTCATGATATCTTGATCTATATTTTCCATTTGAAAGTTTCTTTCTGTGAACTCTACGAATATGACGTCCTCCACGACAAATAAGTTGTGCTTTTCTAACACATCTAAATGTAATATATCTTTTTTTGTTGGATCTAACAACAACTTTCTTGTAAGCTCTTCCTGGTCGACAAATTGAAACACATTTTGTGAATTTACGTAAAACAGGACGTCCTCTTTTTGAAATGTATGATCTAATATGAATTTTATGTTTATGTCCATGTGTACAAGCCTTTATTCTTGGAACACAAAGTCTTCCTTTTGAAACTTTTCCATTAATACGAAGAGTAACTTTTTTAGATTGGAATCCAGTTTTACATGATGTTTTAGAAACACATTTCATGTAAGGTTTTGGAAAAGCAATAAGTTTACCTTTAATAAGTCTAGCACGAGCAACAACAACCAATTTGAGTTTTTTACCTTTTGGACAAATGATTTTTTTACCTTTTCTTTTTGGTCTAAGAAGGCATTCAATGATATTTCTTCTTCTGATGACTTTTGTTCCTTTTGCACATTTACATTGTTCTGTGTATTTAACTTTAACTCTTCCATTTGATTGTTTTCTTCTGATAAGTCTTCTAATTGAAATACCTCCAATGCAACGAAGTCTCTTTTTAGGTACACATCTGAGTTCATATCTTGCTCCTTGTTTTCTAATAACCCTAGCTCTTTTCAATTCAAATCCACGTTTACAAGGTTTTCTAGTACATATACGTCTTGTTCTTAATTTAGCTTTTCCAGATTTATGAATAAATGCTTTGAATCTAATTCTTTGGAAATGAGTTTTTGGACATTTTCCAATTGGTACACAAATGTGAGCTCTGTGATAACTTCTACGTGAGCGAATTACAACATGTTTTTTGGAGTGTCCTTTTTTACATGGTGAAGCAGGAACACATTCTAATCTTGGAAGAGGTCTTGCAACTCTTTTACCATTGATATATCTAATGACAGCTCTAACAACATATCTTACTTTTTCACCTTTTTTACAATCAAATTCTCCATTGTGTGGAAGTTTTGTTGACTTACATGTAACAACTTTTCCTTTTCTGTGTGCAACGTATTTACGTGGGCAAATACATTTTTCAACGTATCTTGATTTGTATTTTCCATTTGACAATTTTTTTCTTGTTAATCTTCTGAATTTCTTGGATGGTTTTCTGCAGATAAGTCTTGGTTTTGGTACACATCTAAAAGCAAATGATACTTTTTTCGAAGTTCTGACTCCAACTCTTTCTCTTTTGAACCCTGGTTTACAAGCTTTCAAAATACATTTATGTGTTGGTCTTAAAACAGCAGAAACTTTTCCGTCTTTATTTTGAATAACAGCTTTGTATGAGAATTTATGTTTATGACCATTTGGACATGGATTTAAAGCAGGAATACAAAGATGTGTTCTTTTTATTCCACCTTTTGAATGAATTGTAACAGTTTTCTTTTTGTGACCAACTTTACAAGCAGAATCTTTAACACAAGTTAATTCACCAACAGGTCTTGCAACTTGTTTACCACTTTTGAGTGTTTTAAGAACAGCAACAAGTTTATATCTTGATTTTTGACCTTTTGGACAATCAAAGTTTGAAACTGGAACTTTTTTCTTTTTACAGACAACTTTGTTCTTTCTACGATAAGCATCTCTATTTTTTGGACAAACACATTTTTCATGATAAACAACATGGAACTTTCCTGATTTTAATTTTCTTCTTGTCATATTACGGACAAGTTTAGCAGGAGAAACACATTTAAGAGTAACATTTGGAACACATCTTCTTTCTTTAGTAACTTTATCATCAACTTTAACTTTCACTTTATGAACATGAAATCCAGGTTTACATGGATTCACACATTTATGTCTAAATTCTAATTTGGATTTGAATGATGTACCTGATGGTATTAAAACTGACTTATAATGAAGTTTATGTTTATGACCTTTTGGACATGGATTATGTTTAGGAACACAAAGTGAAGTTTTTGTAGCTTTTCCAGATCTTCTAACAATAACTGCTTTCTTTACAAAACCATCTTTACAAGCTCCTTCTTGAACACATGAAAATCTTCCTCGTGGTCTAGCAACAAGTTCTCCATTGATATATTTGGAAACAGCTTTGATTGAATATTTAACTTTGAAACCAGTTGGACAATGAACAACACCATGAGTATAACTGACCTTTGGATTGAGTGTTTTACAACTGAATGTTTTTCCAAATCTACTGACTTTGAATCCAGTTGGACAAACACATCTTTCAACGTATCTAACTTTGTATTTTCCATTTGGTAATTTTCTTCTGATTAAACGACGGTGGCTTCTTGCAGGAGTGATACATCTATATTTTGGTTTTGGTACACATCTAGCACTTTTTGAAAGTCCTTTTGAAGTACGTACATGAACATTTTCAAAAATGAATCCACGTTGACATTTACTTTGGCATCTTTGTGTAAATTTAACTCTAACTTTTCCATTCGCAAATATTTTACGAACAAGTCTTTTGACAGGAGTATAACCTTCAAGACATTTGAGAGCAGGAGTCTTTGGGAGACATCTACGTGCTCTTTTTCTTTTCCAATTTGATTCTCCTTTCTTTCTTGACAAAACAGTGATGTGTTTTGCTTCAAAACCTTTTTTGCATCTTTTCATACATTTAGAAACTGATTTAACTTTCCATCCTTTTTTCAATTTATGTCTTTTGATAACTGTGACAATTTCTTGTCCTTCAGGACATTTTGGAAGTTTGGTTGGAATTTTAATACATCTTTGATCTTTTTTATCTTTCCAAACACCAGCAGAGGTTTTATAATGGACATTAACATTTTTAAGTTGATATCCAGGTTTACATTGCTTACTTTCAGCACTAATAACAGCAATAAAAGCAAGTAATAAAAAAACAATCGTCCACTTCATCAGAAATTAGACAATTGTTGGTTTTTTTTTAAAGTCTTGATGATTGGTTAAGAGGACAGATTTTATTCCTGACCAATCAAACAATACCATTGACTCATAATAATGAACAAAAACAAAAAGAAATGAATGTTTCACTTCAGTTTCGTTGTATCACTTGTAAAAAAAATGTCCAGAAAAATTAATTCACCATATGAATTCAGTGCCACATTGTAAAATTTAAAAATTACACTCTTAATGGGTCTTTTAGGAAAAAAAAAATAAATTAAACTCTCAAATAAAACCTTATTTATAAAATAAGTATTCATTTCAATTTTTTTTATTTTTATTGGACAAAAAACAAAAGTGTGTGGGTTGATGTGGTTACTGAAGTTGTTTTTTTTGTCAATTTTATTTTTAAATACAACTCAAAATGAATATCCAGAATGTAACAAACTGACAGAGTATCAATACAAATGTCAACAACCTTACATTAATCCAAATACATATCAACCAGAAAATTGTCAACCAAATAATACCTTTCAAATTAATTGTACAGTAATTAAAGGTGTAATATGTGGTGGTGATAAAAATTTTACAATAACTGAAACATGTTCTTTCAGTTCTGGTAAAAATTTTTTTGTAGCATTATCGTTAAGTCTTTTTTTCGGATTTTTAGGTTCAACAAGAAAAATAAAATTAAAAAAAAAACAGGAATTGACAGAATATATTTAGGATATATTGGAGTTGGTGTCATAAAAATGTTTACTTTTGGATTGTTTGGAGTTTTATATGTCTATGATTTCTTATTTATAGGTTTACAAATTTTAAGACCTTCAGATGGAAGTAATTATATATTTGGATATAATGGACCTCAAGTATACAGAATTCAAAATCAAACAAGTTTTACCATTTATTAAATAATACTCTTTTTATTGATTAAGCATTTTGTCAAGTAAATCTGCGTTTTTACGTAATTTAGCTAATTGACTGGATGCTTCACTCATTAAATTTTCATAACTTTTGATTTTTTCACGTAAAGCAATAACATCAGTAGGCACATCTGTATCTTGAATTTTTTCATTTGAAAAAGTTCTAATTGCTTCTGATGATTTTTCCAATTTTATTTTTAACATTTTATTTTGATACAAAACAGATTTCAATAACTTTACAGAAAAGTCTAAAAATTTTAAGTTTTATGAAAAATCAAACCTTGATTTGTTGGTCTACAAGCAAGATGATAAGTCTCTTCATCTTCGTCTGAATTCAATTTTGTTAATTCAAAAAATTCAAATTCTGTTTCTTTTTTTTCATTTCCAAACCAAATTTTATCAATATATGGTTTTATATTTTCATTTGTTAACTCTTCTTCAATTTCAAAATCTGGACATAAATCTGTAAATAATAAGTCAAGATGTATTTTTTTTTTGTCTGTTGATTTTGGTGTTTTTTCTGAAAATTTAATCGGTTTCATGTTTGACATTGATATTTTTGGCACAAAAACAATTTGTTCTTCTTGATTTGTTCTTTCTGTCGTTGAAGGTGTTCCATTGGTTCTTTCTGAAGTTGCAGGACTACTTGTTACAGAACTTAATGGGCTTTTTTGTGGCGGTGGTGTATCTTTGCGTTTGATTTTTCCAAAATCTAAAGAAAACTTTTTTTCTTCTTTTTTTTCTTCAGTTTCATTCGTATTTGAAGAAACTGAAGTTAAATTGAGTTTCATACCACCAACTGGTGTTTCTTCTTTCTTTTCATTAACTTTATTCAAGTTTAGAGAAAATCCTTTCATCGTCTCTTTTTCTTTGGATTTGTCGTTGGATTAGAAATAAGATTTTGATTGGTTGATTTCAGGAGTTTTAAAAACAAAAAAAATGAAAGAAGTGAAGTGTGAATTTTGTAAAAAAAAAATAAACAAAACAAATAAATGTCTAAATTGCGAAACATTTTATTGTCCATACGAAAATTGTAAAGAATTAGATTTTACTCTACATCAGAATATTTGTCCAAATCCAAACATAAAATTAAAATATTCACCAACAATTTATCAAGAATTAGATTTGATTTTTAATAAAGTACAAGTGTTTTTAAATCAATCTGATGATGATTTAAGAGATGATGAATTTTATTCAGAAAGAAATGAACTTTTTGAAGAGGTCATAAAATCATTATTTTATTTAAATTCGAAAAATATAAGTAATAATGATATAATTTTTCAAAATAATGTCAAAAGTAAATTAATTCTCTTAATTGATAAAATATCATCAAATGCAACTGGTCGATTGAATATTAAAGACTATTCATTTTTGATTCATGAAAAAATGAGTTTAAAGACTTCAAAAGATTCAACTTATGACTATTTTTCATCCTTTCCAGAATTCAAAAATTCAGAGACATTCAAATTAATGGAAGCAGAAAAAGATCAACAAGTTAAAATTATCAAACCAAATTTTATAATTGAAAAAGCTTCTAAATTTTCATTATTTTCAAAAAATTATGTGATCCATGATGACTATGACAGATTGAATATCGCAAGAAAGTTATCAAAGTCAAATTGTAAAATGAATTTTGAAAAAATTGGAATGACATTTATGACTTCTCATGATGATGAAAACATACTTTATTGTATGAATGAAAATGAAAATGAAAATTATTTGATGTTTTTAGATTCTAAATTGAACAATACAAAGATATCTACTCTTGACAATGATATTTCGGATATTCTTTTAAACTCAAAAAATGATGAATATTTTATATCGACTGATGATAAAATAGAAGTTTATTCAATCAAAGAACGTAAAAAAATTAGGGATTATATGATCAAAAATAATCAGTCAATGACAAATATTGACAGTGTGTTGATTTCTTATGGAGACAATGGACTCAGATGTCAAAGAGATAGAAAACAAACATTTGACTATCATAAATATCCCATTTTTGAAGAAGGTGGAAGAAATGTATTTATAGATCGAATATATGGTGAAAATGAAGATAATTCAATTCTACTCAATGATTGTAAAATATCATTCTCAAAATTTGATATCGAAAAAGGAATTGAAACTGGAATATTCATTGGACATTCAAATTATGTGACAAATTTTATTTCAACACCAAATTTTCCGAATATGATTTTAACATGTTCCTTGGATGGATACGGAAAACTTTGGGATAACAGAACAACTGAATGTGTTTTAAGTTTTGATTTCAATTGTGAATCCATATCTACAAGTTGTTTAGTGAATGGGAATGGTATTCCATTTGCATTTTTTGGAGGTCAAAATGAAGGAATTGTTGGATTTGATCTCAGAAAACATAATTGCTTATATGAATTGTCAACAGGAAATACTACACCTGATTTTCTTCATTGGCATCAACCAACAAATAATTTGATAATTTTTGGGGATTACAAATACAAATTACATGAGAATGAATGGCCAAATGATTGCTTACATCCAAAAGATCATTTTGATGGTATTTTCGATGCAAATGGAAATGTAATGATCAAATATGATTTCAATTGATACAATTTGAACAACCAAGATTTGATTGTAATAATGAAGTATGATTTAAATTGAAAAATTTATTTTTTTACAATTCCTTTTTTAATGAGAACAACTTTCACTTTTTTGAAACATTTTTTGTAACATTTTTTAACTTTTTTTAATGTGAAATATGATTTACATCTTGTTGCATATTTTGCAGGAACTCTTTTCATATAACATTTGATTTGTTTATGTTTACAACAAACATTTTTGCAACTCTTTCCTTTCCAACATTTGTATTTACATTTTCTGATTTTTTTACCATCACATGTCGTCCAATAGCATTTATTTGCACAATATCTTTTCTTTTGACAAATCTTATTACATTTATTGATCCATTTTTTGAAAGAGCAAATTTTCTTAACTGATGATTTCTTCTTGATATATCTGACACATTTTTTGTATTTTTTTGGAATTTTAACATATGCACATTTCTTACTGCAATGATTTGTTGTATATGTGCATCTCTTAACGCAATGTCTAAATTTCTTCGATTTCCATACTTTTTTACATTTTGTAACAATTTTACCTGGTAATCTATCATACCAACAACTTTTTAATTTTCTGTATTGACATTGATTACAACATTTTCTTTTTTGGAAACATTTTCTTTTACAAACTTTAACTTTCTTTCCATAGCACTTTTTATATTTACAAACATTCCAACATCTCTTTGCTCCAAGTTTACATTTGTGCTTACAAAGAGCTTTGAGTTTTTTCCAAGTACATTTTCTATATTTCTTTCCTAATTTAAAATGTTTTGTGCAATATTTGACTGGAATTTTTTTAACTTTTTTCATACATTTTGTAGCACATGAAATTGCACCTTTCTTGTGACATCTAGGTTTTGCAATGATAGCATTTGATTGTCCAACCATGAATAAAATTAAGCATAAAGCAAATAAATAAATTGAAGATTTCATCTTTCAAAGGGTGAAGGAAAATCATAAAAATTTCAGGTTTTAAAAGATTTGGGGTAAATATATTACCATATTTAATTTTCTATATTTGTATTCATCCCAAATGATATCATCCTTAAAATCACGTTTGTCTATTTTAGGACAAACTGATTATTTTATGCATTAAAAGTTGAATTGATTTTTGAATATTGATAATTTGAGTATTTCAAGATATCATTTACTTTTGTTAAATTTTGATTTTTCATATCAAATAGAATTGTTTTGAATTTGTATTTCGATGATTTTTTGAAAAACTCAATTTTTTCACATGATTTAATAGAATCATAAATCGGTTGAACTTTTTTGATAATTTTTTTATAATTCCCTAAAACATCATTATAAAATGGTTTTAACTCTTTTTGATCAATGATAATTGAATGAGTTTCTTCTGGAAATAATCTAATGACATTCCAAAGTATTTCATAAAGATATTTTTCCTTTTCAAGAAGTAAAGAATCATATTCATTGAGGTAATTCTTCAATGATAAGATTGACAAGTATGAAATAGATTTTTCAAATTTGAAATTTCCATTTTCATTGGTTAAAATCAAACCTGTTTCTTTGGTTGGATTCAATTCAATAGATTCATCTATATTGATCATCATAATATTCCAATTGAATAATGATTGTTTATGAGGGATTGAGACCCATTTTTTGTCTATAAATTTTTGTGATTGAACCAGAATTAAATCATCTTTTTGAGGTTTAAAAATAAAAGGAAATTTGATTGATATTAAATCAAATGTAAAACAATAATTGACGTAATTTTCATTTGGAAATTGATAATTAAGTGAATTCCATATTCTCCAAAATTCATTTTCTAAATCATTTTTCATGGGTGAACAAATCCATTCCTCTTTGTAATAGAAAATTTTAACTTCAAAAGAATAGAATCTTTTGAATTTTTTTGTGACTTCAAATTCATTTTCAAAATTAAAAGAAGGTGGAACAACTATTTTCCAATCATTTTTTTGGTCAACAACGATATGATTACAAATTTGAACGAAATCATAGTGCAAAGGAGATTCCTTTTCATTCAATTCCAAACGACATAAATTTGAATATTTGAAATGAAATATTGATGAAATTGAAAATTCTTTGATTAAATTTTTTGGTGAGTATTTGTTCAAAATAAATTTCAAGTCGCAAATGGAATTTTCATTTGATTGGATTTCGGATAAATTCAAAAACTTATGAGACATCATTGAAGTGAAATCATCTTCTAATTTTAAATATTCTTTCAGATATAATTGTTCAAAATGTTTCCAATCATTTGATGGATCAAAAATGATTTTTTCTCTCTTCTCTTTTGCGCATGAATTATCATTAATCGTATCATATTTATAAATTTGAATACCCCAATCAATATACATAAATGTATAAACTAACAATTTCTTTGCTTTTATATATTGTTTTTCTTTGAATAAGTTTTTTGCTTTTCTCCAACATCTTGATGACTCAGTCAAAATACTTTTTTGAATTTGAGAAAAACGAACAGGAATTGTTTTAAAATTAACTTTTTCTTTCAATATAAACTCTTTTGGAACATGAATACAAAACAAAACCCAAATCATATTTTCTTCAACTAATTTTGTAAAGGTTGATTTTTTGTATAAACTGATATTATAATCATTTGTTGATATCATGATTCTAAATCCTTTTTTGTTGTCATTTATTTTAAATATTTGTTTTTCCGAGTTGGAATCAAGTTTATAATTAAAATCATCTGTTACTACAAAGATATAATCCCAATCTGAATCTTGGGTGTCAGTTCCATATGCTCTTGATCCAAAAATATAAGCATTCAATACAGTTTCTTCATTTACAAAATCTTTTACTTGTTCCATTCATGAGGAATAAACAAAAAAAAAAATATGAGATTTAATTGGAGCAAAATAGATTTTATTTTTTTTGATTTTCAGGAACTGGAACAACAAAATTTTTAACATAAGATTGAAAGTTTGGACTCTTTTTTTGTGGTGTCAATTCTTCTTGCATTTCCATGTATTTTACGTAATCTCTAATTCCGTCTTGAACAATTTTTTTTGCTTCATCTGGACCTTTAAATCCTGGTACTTTGACTTCTTTTTTTTCTAATTTCTTATAATCTTCAAAAAATCTACGAAAATAAAAAAAATTAATTTTTTGTTTTTTTATACAATTTTAATTCTTCAAGAATATGTTTTGGAAATTGATCAATATTTGTATAGTCTTTATATTCTGGATCATCAATATGAACACAAACAATTTTATCATCTTTTTCGCCTTGGTCAATCATTTCCATAACCTATGTGGAAAAAAAATTAAAATTTTGAAAAAAATTACTCCAATAGGTCTAACTCTTAAAACAGATAATGGATAAACAGCAAGTTGATTCAAAACAACTACATCAAGAGGGTCATGATCTTCACCATATGTTTTTGGAATAAATCCATAATTCCATGGATAAACAACTGATGAATAAAGAATACGGTCAACTTTTAAAAGACCTGTTGCTTTATCAAGTTCATATTTAACTTTTGACCCTTTTGGAATTTCAATAACTGCATTGAATGTGTTTGGAGCGTCTTTTCCAATTTCTAAATCGTGCCAAGGATGTGTACCTATGTTTATTTTGAGTTTTAGGTTAATTTACCCATGAGTTGTTTTGTTTGCTTTTTGTGGACAGTTGAAAATTGACCAATCACTGTTATTTAAAAAAAGCAAAAAAAACAAAAAGTGAAAATTAATAACATTGAAAAACACCAAAGAACACAATTTAGTTCATCTATGGAAAAGTGAAAGTTTTTTTTTTTTCGATGTCCAAGTTTTGTTGAAAGAACGTTGAACGCTGTTTTGTCAGACTTTTTTTTATGATTCAATTACAATTGGATTATTTTTTTCAATTTTTATTTTGATAGCAAATCTTTTTGAAGATTCTTTTCTTCAACTTTTTTGATTGGCTTACACTTTCGAAATTTTTTTCCATGTTCAAATCTTCACTCAAAAAATTTGTCAACACTTCAAGATGTTACTCCGTGGTAATCTAATTTGCTTTAAAATTCATGAATTTCATTCAGAAAATGGACGTTTCAACCTTTTGTCAACACTTAAAAAAAACTGGAACAAAAAGAGGATTTGTTGTTTTTGACAAAGGTCAATTGACTTCTTCAGGAGGAATTTTTGATGAAGTTGCAGATTTTTATCAAAATGAATCCAAAGATTTTGCAAAACACGAGGTAAAGTTTTTAACACAATTCACATGAAAGGCTTCTTTCTTTGAATATAATGAAAAAACAGATTCTTTGTTTGGAGCTTTTATATCAAATACAACAAGAGGAGCAGGTCATGGTGGAGCTAGATTATGGAATTATAATAATGTGACAGATTTTGTAACAGATGGTCTTCGTTTGTCACAAGGTATGGGAAGAAAATCTGCTCTTGCAGGAATTTGGTGGGGTGGTGGAAAAGGACTCATTGCTAAAAACAATCATTCAAATTATTCAGATGATCAATATCGTGATTTACTATTTGGTGAATATGGAAGATTTGTAACAAGTTTAAGAGGATGGTATTGCTTATTTTTCTTTTTTAACAAAATTTAATAGTTACTATGGAGCTGAAGATGTTGGTTTAACAGAAGCAGATACAGCAAGAATGTTCAAAACTTCTAGATTTATCACTTGTATTCCAAAACAATTTGGTGGTTCTGGAAATCCATCAGGAATGACAGCAAAAGGAACAGTATTAAAATGAATAGAGTATTAATCCTTAAGGTCAGTGGAATGGAAGGTGGACTTCATTTCAGAAAAGCAGGAGATACTTTAAAAGGAAAAAAAATTGTCATGCAAGGAGCTGGAAACGTTGCATCATTTATGATTGGTTATTTATTAGCAAAAGATGTTTCAGAAATTATTGCATCAGATATTAATGAAAATGTTCTCAATAGAGCAAAAAACATGTTTAAATCTGACAATAGAGTTAAATTTGTGTTAACAGAACGTGATGATAATAGCATTCTTGAGGAAGAATGTGATGTTCTCGCACCAAATGCATTAGGAGGTATAATTACAGAAGAACTTGTTTCAAAAATCAAAGCGCCAGTTGTAAGTCACCTTTATTTTTTTATTTAGTTTTTTTCATAGATTTGTGGTGCAGCAAATAATCAATTAGCAAATGCTTCAATTGATAAAATGCTCAAAGAAAGAGGAATTGTTTACGTTCCTGATTTCTTGAATAATAGAATGGGTATTGTTAATTGTGCAAATGAAAGTTATGGATACGTAGAAAATGATGAAGCTATTGAAAAACACTTTGCAAGAACTTGGAAACATTCAATTTTTAACACAACAATGGATGTGTTAAATGAGGCAGAGGATAAAAATATTGGATCTGATGAAGCAGCAAAAAAAATTGCTGACAGATTACAAGAAGAAGAACATCCAATTTTTGGTCACAGAGGAATTCAAATTATCAGATCAATTGTTAAATCAAATTGGGTAAATGAAGCAAATTAAATCTTGATTTATTTGTTATTCTCTAAATGAGCTTTGATATATTCTTTTGTGGCAACATTTCCGAAAAATAGTTTTTCTTTGTCAAATTGAAAAAGATTTGATTTTGATAATTCATCTTTCCATTCTTTTTCATTTTTAAAAACATCATTGAATCTATCTTTTGAAATGAACCCTTTTTGAAGTATTTCTTGACAAACTTGAACTATTAGTGGATATTTTTGTTGATCAATCCATTCATTTATTTTATGTGGTGATATTGGATAGTTTGCAATGGTAGCACCTCTAAATTGAATAACATACGCAATGATTATCACAAAAGAAGATAAAATGACAAATAAAATAAGGTTTGAGATGTTACAAGAATGATCATGATGTTTGGTTTCAACCATTTTTTCAAGTTTGATTTTGATTCAAATCTATTGGTTAATAATTTCTTTCAAATTTTCCAAATCAGGAGATTCGGAACTTGATTGCTTTTTGTTTTCCAATATTTTAATTTTTTGTAAAGAACGATAAAAAAATGATTTCTGTTCATCAAATTGATCTTTAAATGAAGAACATCCTTCAATTTTAGAAAATGCACTTAACCATTTTCCCAATTCTTCAGTGGATTCGGTCCCAAAATTGATGATTGTATAAGGTAATAAAACAAAATAAAAATTCTTGTATGAACATTTTTGAACAATTGATTCATAACAATCTCTTTTTTTACTATAACAATCACAGTGAGAATCAAATGAACCAACTCGATAAACTTTCATTACTATTCCTCTAATTGTTAAAATTAAAGCTCTTGGATATAAATAAGCAGTGTAAGTTGTAGTTGATAAAACTCCTTCAATTTTTAATATTCCACAATAAATAGATGACTCTTCAATGTGATCTAAAACTTCATTCTTTAAAAAATATGAATCAATGGATGAAATTACTTGAATTTGTAAAATTTGATTTGATGAATCAACAATGGTTGAATCACCTGAGATGATAATAATAACACAAATATCATGTAATTTTTGAATAAATTTCAATGCTTTTTTTCGATTTGTGATTCTTTGATTCTCAAACCAAGAAATGAGTGTATCAGTTGAGAATGAATTTTCATATGTTTTAAATAATTTTTTTGTTGTGAAGATTTCAATTCCACATTGTGTACTTAAAAATTTCAACACCCAAGCTAAAAAAAAATTAATCAAGTAACAGTACTTACCATAAATTTGAATAGATGTCATTTTTTCAATTTCGTTCAATGGAACCAGTCCAAATTCAATTTGTTCCAATTTTATGTCGACTTTTTGTTTTAATGTTTGATTTTGTTTCATTTGATTCAATGAAGAAATCTTTTGAAAGTTAATTCTGTTCTTCAAAATTTCAACATCCTCTTTGTGTTCAAAATATGCAAAATAACATAATTCAAAATTCATTTCTGTTTCAATCAATGAATATTCTTTAAAATTGAAATTGAAAATTTGTTCTAAATATGCTTTAATAGAAACATCTTCTTTTTTATTTTTCAATTTGAAATCTTTCTTGAAATCAGTAAATATTGATGGCAAAATGACATTTTTTGAATTGTGATTAATGATGACATTTTGTTTAATAAATTTCAATTTAACTTCATTTAATTGTTTTTC
Source organism: Neovahlkampfia damariscottae (assembly GCA_016618085.1). Lineage (NCBI taxonomy): Eukaryota > Heterolobosea > Selenaionea > Neovahlkampfiida > Neovahlkampfiidae > Neovahlkampfia > Neovahlkampfia damariscottae. Next base: position 38,799 of record JABLTG010000014.1, on the reverse strand, counting down.
GAATGTATTCACATCAAAAATGACAAAATCTGGTGATACAGATGTCAAAGTCATCAATCCAAATAAAAGATCAGGTGATTTATATGGCAAAATGAATTCATTTTTAGGATCATTTTTTGAAATGAATTTATGGTCAGAATTCATTGATATTGTATTTGAATAATTGATATTTCCCTATTGAATTGATTTAAACAACAAAAATAAGATACTCTTAGAATTCCATGTAAAATAACTTCCAATGAATAATATTCACCACCAATATTATAAAAAGTTTCTCTGAAGTAAATGGTCCTTTTGGTAATTGAGTTTGTAATTCCATCTGATTCAATGGCTCCATGAAGAATCAATAAATTATAAATATTCATGAAAAAGACTCTTTTTTCATTTTCATTTAATGTTCTCAAATCAACAACTTGTAATTGAGAAACTATTTCTGATAATTTCATCCATGAATGACATTGTTTTTGAACTATTTCATAATCTAAATTACCATTCATTTTCCAGTACTCTTTTTTTTGAATTATACTTGTTACATATTTCAAAGCATTCTCAACAATCAATAAAATGGATGATGTTTTTAGGTCTTTATCCCATTTTATTAATTCATTCAATATTAAACGTTGTTGTTTTTTTTGAGTTAATCTTTCACGGTAATCTTGAAATCCTTCAGCATATATCCATTTACATAGTTCTGTGAATAATGTTGAGTTTATAAACCTTGAAAATGGATCTGATAAATTGGTTAATAGTTCATCTAAAATTTCCGGAAAAATTTCTTCACACATTTTCGTTTTCCATGAATTCAAAGCTTCTTCTTCATCCGATAATTTATCAAGTAATTCATATATGCTTGTAAATTTCTGGATCAATTTTCCTGAAATATTGATTTCCAAAGTTGAATTTGAGTCAAAATAATTGTTGTGAAAATTTTCTCTTTCTTTCTTTTAAAAAGTTGATGGATTTGAGTTTTATATTTACCTTAATGTCTAAAATGGTTGACGTTCGTTTTTCAACCAAACTTGCAAAACTTAAACTGTCAATGTATGCTTGAAGATTTTCGGAGTTGCATTCCAGTTGAAGGAATTTGAAAAAATGTATCATACCGATAGGACATTGACATATACCTTCTAAAGTTGAATTTATTCTTGTATTTTCTACCCATTCTTCCAATAGAGGTCCTATTAGGTATAGAAATTCTGTTTCATTCTTGGATTCGTTTCTTGCCTTCTCAAATGCTAAAAATGAGTTTTAAATGATATAAATTACCTTTAAATCCATCTTCCATAAAACATGGGATTGCAATTGATTCTGGATCTTTTTCGTTCTGGGGCATTTTTGGAAGAAGAAAAATTTTGTCCAATGAGAAGACATTGGAACAATTTTTAATTTTATTTTGATTTTACTGCTGCATGTTTGAAACATTCTGATGGCATTTGTTTTGTAATTTCACTCAACAAAAAATTATTTCCTCTTGTTCTGTCATGTGCCTTTACAAAAAATAACTTGTCTTCTTTTTTACTATCAGTTGCAATGGAAGCTCCTTTGAAAGGTACTTTTTCACCACCTACTCTATAAACTTCTGCCAACTATTTTTAAAAATAAAAATTTAAAAATGAAACTGTTTCGTAGAGTCTACATTTTAAACTCTTTTTTTGATCTAATTCCTTCCATTTTTTTTCACCAGCTTCTAAAACTCCAGGTCTCAAACCTCCACCCATTATCACAAATCTTTTTGATTTTTTCATTCCACAATTTTGGTTTCCACTGTGACATCCACGTGCAGCAATGTAACCAACTAAATCACCTTTACCACTGAACGTATTGATAGTTAATCTGTAACTTGTCCAACTTCCACACTTTTCACGAATCACTTGTGTAATTTGAGTTGCATTCATTTTAGTATTCAACAATTGAGTTGTGTTGACTGATGAATTTTTAGAAAATATGTAATTTACTTCCTCTACATCCTCTTAAACCTGAAGCTGCTTCACCAATCATACCTTTATTTTTAATGTATGTTTGCCAAAAATTTCCACCAGAAGATGAATAAGCTTGTCCTAAAGTTTTGGTATCTTTATCCCATGCTGCAATATATAACGTTTCTTCAATAGCATAACATGAAAAAAAAAAGAAAACAATGAACAGAAGAATTTGTTTTGACATGTTTGGAAGATATGTTTGACCAATGAAAGAAGTCTCCAAAAATTGGAAATAAGTTGATGACAAGACATCTCAATTTAATTGATTTTTATTGAAATTAGTGAATTTTCTATTACCAAATTAAACACAGTCCCAAAAGGAAAGTGATCAACGCTGTTGCTATTCCAAAGAATTTTCCCAACAATAAACACGAAAAACCAGAGCAAATGCAACATACAGAATAAAAAACAACTGGAATACCGCAGGATACAAAAAATGGGACGGCTATTATTGTCATTGAAAAAAAAATTTTGACAACATAAAACATCTTCCCTTTGGCCAGTTTTTTGTTTGTCTTTTTTTCATTCAATCTTTGTTCATCTTGTTTTTCATTCAAGAACTAATATGGATTTTAAAAAAAAAGAAATGGGATTACTGTTCTAATCTCTTCTTCCAGTTTTACATTTTTTGACTCTTTTTTAGGTTGATAATTTGTTTTGGTGTATCTTTCTTTTGGGTCATCAGTCTTTTCTAGATGATATTTCCAATATTCCATTGAGATTTTTTTTCTCAGTTTTTTAACCAAAATTTTGAAATAATTTTTTTTTATCCTCATTCTGAGAAAAAACTGTTTGAATTCAAGGATTAATGGCTTTGAAATTTGTAAAAATTCCTTTCTGTTCAGTTTTTTTTTCAATAAATTTTGGAAATTGTTGTCAAGCAGTTCTTGTGTTTTAAAGTACTTTTCTTGACACTTTTGTGGGATTTGAGTCAATGTATATTTTTCATATACATCATAACTGTGTACTGTACAAAGAACAGAAAAAAAAATCAACAGAGTCACTGTCAACTTCATGAAGAGTGGAAAAAAATTTTGAGTGAATCCATTGGACAAAAAAAATAAAAAGGAAAAATGATCAAAAATTTATTCATCAACTGATTTACTTTGAGCTATTTCTAATAATGATTTTTTCAACAATTCATCATCTTCTGTTAAAGCTTCTTCAATGTCTTTTTCGTTCAATTCTTCCAATTGAGTATCTTCAGGAATTTCGTCATCATCATCACTTAAATCTTGATTTACTAAACTTGAACGTTGTTCTTTTTCCATTTCAGACCAATTTTTTCTTTTAATGTATGTGATTACACCACCAACAAGAAACAACAAAATTATAACAAGAAGTACAGCTACAATGAGACCTGGAATTGAAACTAATAAACCCAAAAGTACTTGTAATATTTTTGAAGAAGCAGATGAAAATTGAAATTCTTCTTTAATTGTAATAAAACCTCCTAAAGTTGCAGTATTGTATGAATTTTCAATAATAACAATATAATTAGTAACATTATCATTTTTAATTGTAGTAGGTGCTAAACGATCAATTTTGTTATGGACAACTATAGATTGATAAGTAGGGTTTCCAATTTTAAATTTATCATAATTTGTGGAGTTCATGACTTTAACGTTAAAAGGTGAAGTAAGAAAAGGTATAGAAATTGTTATTTTTTCTGCTAACCTGTTTGTTGTGTAAGTCCAGTGATTATCAGCAGGTATAGCAAAATTCATCTTTTTTGAAACTTCTGCGCTATTTACAACTATTTTTGAATTAGTTAATTTCAAAAAAGAATGTTTGAATTACACTGAAAAAAGAAAAATGTCAGGACAAAAAAAATGGTGGTTGGTGCCTTCATAACAAAAAAAATGATTCAACTGAAACTGATTGGTTAGTCTCCCAAATAGAAATGAATCCAAAAATGTTTTTGATATGAATGAAAAATATATTTGGTCATTTGAAGTTTACAGGAAATGTCTATTGAAATCAAAGGATCTATTCTGATTATGAGAAATGTAAAGTTCTACAAAGAACCACAAAAACTATCTTCAACTAAAAAATACTGTTTATTTTTGAAAATATACCAATTATAAGAGTTTTTATGAAGTTATGGGTTGAAGAATTGATCATGAATTTTTTGTGTTCTTTCCCATAATCTCTTTCTTAATTTTGGATTAGTTCCAATTTCATTGATTGGATAAACATTATTTCTCATGAAATACTCACCTTTACGTTCAACTACATCTTTGTTAGCTGCTAAATATATTCCAGTATTAGCTCCAACTTCAGGTGTTCGCATCCTCAACCAAAAATATCTAAAATACAAAATTTGAACAAGTTTTGGAAAGAATTTTCCCCAAATTGCAGAGAAAACCACACCAGGATGAAAAGCATAAACAGAAACACCCGATTTTTCAGAATTTAATCTATTTTGTAATTCTTTTGTGAACATATTTACGTATAACTTTGATCTACCATAAGTATCCATCATTTTTTCTGTCCAATCATCTTCAATTACTTTTTCATCTTGAGGATATGCTTGTGCTTCTGATGAAGTGATAACAATTCTACCATTTGTTTTTTTAAGTTCATCTAATAATAAAAGTGACAATGAATATACAGAAAGATAATTCACAGCAGTGATAAGTTCAAAACCATCTTCTGATGTTCTATTCATCACATTGACACCTGCATTGTTAATTAATACATCCAATTTATCAAATTTTGATTTAAAATTTTTAACAAAATTCCTTATTGATTCCATTGAAGAACAGTCCAATTCAAGAATATGCACATTTTTATTTCCAGAGTCTTTAATAAGATCTGGAATTAATTCTTTTGTTTTTTGAACATTTCTGCAAGCTAATATAACAATGGCACCTAATTTTAATGCTTTTTTTGCTAAGAAATATCCAATGCCATCTTCTGAAACTCCAGTTATAATGTACACTTTATTTGATTGAGATTCTAATTCTCCAACTGGCGAATTATTTCCAATAAAGTGAATAATAGTAAAAATAACAAACGAAATAATACAAGCAATGAAAAAATTGAACAAGTACAATGGAAGACCAAATATCAAAACACCTAACACAAATCTGAACAGCGGATGAATTCCAAATTCAACTCCTAAATTACTCATCAGCATCATGAAAATTTCTGACATACCCACATAAATGAGGAATAAAACTTTTAGAACAACAACAAGCATGACAGAGTTTTTTCTTCTTGACAGTTTGATTGGTCAATTTTTATCCCAAAAATTGTTCAAATAAAATTTATTCTTGTTGGAATATGAAATGTATCTAAAACAAATAAACTTCTTTTTTTAAATTTTGTTGTTTGAATTTTGGTAACTTATTGAATTTTTCTCTATCCATTGAAAAAACCTCCATAAATTCATCATCACCCAAATAAGTTTCCAATTTTGTTGCATCCAAACCTTCTGGTAATTTTTCTTCCAATAATTCATTATAAGAATATGTTTTACGTGAATACTCTTGAATGAAATATTCAGAATCCAATAATTGAGTATCGACTTTGAGTTTAGTTTTCCAGCTCCATTTTTCCCATCCCTGAAAAAGACTTGTAAATTCAATTGGTTCACCAAAACATTTAACAACATAAACTTTTGTAGATTTAACTTTCTTTGAATAGGCAACAGCCAATTCCAATGAGAATTTTCTTGTATAGAAACTTGCTTCATTTCCATACCAACAATAGATAAATTCACCATTATCAAGAATGAAAACATCTTTTTGATTTAAATCATATTGTGAAAAATCATAAACTTCTTCAAATTCAACAACACCTGATTGTCCATTCATTTTGAAAAGTCGAGATTTTTTTCTTTGTGAAGAAGGATAGTTTTGTAAATTTTCTTTTCCAAACTTCACAACTAAAATATCTCCACTTCCTTCTTTAATCTCTTTTGGTGAATTTTTTGATAATATCTTTGCAACATCTTTTGAGTATTGAATCTCTTTTTTTGTTGCATTTTTACCAATTCGAAGAAATACTTCATTTTTTCTTTTTAATAAAACACATCCATTTGAATGTAATTTAATCTTTTTTGGTGAAATTCCAATTGCTCTTAGATAACCTGAATTAGATTCTCGAACATCAAAAACTTCAATTTCATTTTCTTTTGAATAATTTTTGTATTTTCCATAATGAACCATATACGGTGCATGTATTGTTGAAAATGGATTAAAGATTGAAAGAAAATGTTCATTTTCTTGTTGTTGTAAGCATCGAATTTGAAGAGTTTCTCCACTCGTAATTTCTGATAAATTTACACTTAATAATGCAGATGCACCTTTTTCATTGACTGTTGAATCACGACCTTGCCAGAAATAAATCAAATTATAATTCTTATTTTTCTTTTGATAAGTATAAAGAATAATATAACTGTCACCTGAGAAAAATCTACCATACATTTCAATAGGATATTCTTCTTTTTCAAATCCTTCAACTTTCCATATTTTTGATGTTCCTGTTCCATTGTCAAATATATCGTCCATGGTGGAATCTTTTAAAGAAATTAAATCTTCAGGAGTGATTTTTTTTTGAACTAATTTTTCTAAAATATGTTAATTAAGTATTGTTTATTACTTGAAACTGTGGATCCTGCTTTAGAACCAAGTGAACTTGCTTGAACTCCAATTGGTAAAATTGATGGAAAATCAATGAATTTTTCTTTAAAGATAACTGTTTCACCCATTTCAATATGTCTTGTTGTGGTTACCCAAAACGGACGACGTGATTGAACTTCAAATTTCATTGCGATTTTTTTTGCCATTTTCTTTGATTCAGCTGAAGATTCTTTTCCTTCCCAAATATGAATTTCATTTAAACAATCCAAAATAAATACATATTCACTTTTTAACATTTCTTTTGAAAGGTCTTGATCTTCCGCAATTTTTTTCAATTTGAATTTTCCACTTTTTTTATAGATTCTATAAAGAATAGTATTTTTGTCAATCTCTTTTTCCGCTTCAATATCTGTTTGTCCATCAGTCAATTCTACTTGTTGTGTTTCTGATTTTCCTGAAATTAATTTCCAAAATTCTTTGAATTCATTTGGATATTCAGCTTCTTTTCCTTCATCAAGTATAATTGCTTTTGCAGTTCCAGATCTATCTTTTACACGAATATTAGTGGTAACATCTAACCCTCTGGCTTTTTTGAATTTTGATGCTTTTTTTCCATTCCATTGGAACACTTTCATTCCTGCATCTAGAATAAAAACATCACTTGAATTTAAAGAGTTCACATTCAATAGAACAACTTTGGAGCGAATTCTTTTCTTTCCTTTCATTTGAAGTAATATATTTCTTAATCCATTTTTGACATCTATTGGATTGACTTCATTCAAAAACAATTCATCTTCATCAATTCTACCTTTCAATTCACTTAATTTGACAGGTTTATCATAAAATTTCATTCCATCCAACCCTAAAGTAGGTAAAGATTCTTCACGATTTGCGAATTTAATATAAGCAATTTTATGTTTTGCATTGGATGGATCTGTAGTATTTTTTTGGTCATACCACAATCGAATGGATTCAATTTCTGAAAAACAAGAAAATACATCATTGATATCAAGAATTGATGTTTCTAAAGGAATTTTATCAACTACAAAATTTTAAATCTCAAAATCAACTTACTTTTGATGTAAAGAGGATCAAGATTTTGTTCTTTGACATATACTTGTACTGTTACTCTTTGTTCTTCCATGCTTATTCCATTCAATGCAACTGCCTTTTCAGCATCCATTTCTTTTGAAAAAGTGATCAATACAAGATCTTCATCAATTCCAGGAAATTTCTTTTCTCTATAAAATTTTATACTGGTGATGGTACCAAAAATACCAAATAAATCAGAAATATCTTGTTCAACAACATTTGGAGAAATTGGAAAAACTTGAATCGAACCAGCTGATTCACCAATTTTAGAAGGAATCACTGAAGCCCTTCTCATGTTTTCAGAAACCAAACCAAGACTTTGTAGCAAATTATCATTATCTGGAGTTGGACTGAAAATATTTTGCAAGTATTCCAACCATTTATCTTTTTGAAAATTAAAAAATGAAAAAGATACCTTTTTGAGTTTCTGTATTTGCCAAGAATGTCAAATCAGTTTTTTTTTTTGTATTTATTTGTAAAATTAAATTCTTTTCCTTATCTTTAATTCCTTTGTATTCTGAAAAATCTTGAACTGATTTCAAGTCGTTCATTGAATATTTTTCTTCAGGAATGACATCATATTTGGATGTAAAAATGAACAAATAATTATTAATTGAGTACAAGTATCGACTGTTCCAACCTTTAATTTTTGATTTGTTTGCTTGTCCTTGAAAAAATTGATCTTCAATTGCTTCTTCGTTCTATTCATATGGTTAGAAATATAAATTTGTCAAAAATTACTTGATATGATCTTTTTAGGTTTTTTGATATGGTTTTAATCCATTTATTCCTTTCCTGTTCATTATCTGCAATAAAATAATACATTCTTTCAGTTGTGCAAAATTGAAATGTTAAAATATCATCCTCTGGATCATTGGTCAATCCTTTTACTTTATGAACTGATAAAACAGATGCAATTGGTATTGAAGTATTTGATTTTTTGGATTTTTTGGATTCTTCTTCAATTAAAATTTCTTTAATCTTCATTGAAACAAAACAACTTTCTTTTTTCTTTGGTGGTGTTAACATGATTAAAGAACCTTCAATTTGACCTTTTCCAAATGTTTTAGTTTCAGTTGGTTTCACTTTTCCACCTGAGTCAATTGGAACTTCATAAACAGAAACCATTTGTTCTTTTTTCATTGAAGACATAACCGGTGGTTTATCATTTCCTTTTAAATATTCTTTTGCAGTTAATGATGGTTTACCGCTATAAACATCTGGATAAATATCTTCTTGAAAAATTTCAACTTTTTTATCTCCATCATTCAATATTTTGTTTGAATCTTTTCTTGGAACTTGAAAAGAAATAGTTTCAAGTTCTGATCCTGTTAATTTCATAAATTTTGCGATTTCACATTTATTTGTATCATTAAATCTTTGTGGAATCATAGCAAGACCAGATTGTGAACGACTTGATTTAAATTCAGAAATATAATGAATAAAAGGTGCAGAATCATTAATTTCGTAGAATTTAATTATTGAATCACCTTTACCAGCAGTATACAAAATATTGTTTCCTGGGTCGAAGTACATCCAACATTGAGTCGGAAATGTGTCAATTGTTGCTCGTGTAATAGGACCATTCTTGAATCCTTTTCTGATATCCCAATAGGCATATTCTCTACCTCTTTGTTTATTAAATCCTATGGTTGCTATTTTTTCGTTTTTTCCTAGCCAACAAGCTCTGAAACCTTTGGTACTTTCATGTGCTTTTCCATGCTTTAAAAAATAATTAATTTTTAAATTATCTTACAACTAATAAAGAACCAGTTCTTGGATCCATAATTCTCAGAATTCCATCTTTACAACTGCTTACAAAAGCGCTACCATCATTATTCCAAGAATATGATTGTATGGTGTCTGTATGATGTTCGTCGGTAAAAAAAGGTTCTTTAGGACTATTTATATCCCATAATCTTGTTTTAAAATCGCCACTTGAAGTTAAAAGAATATCCGAAGCTGTAGGATGAAACTTCACAATATTAACTTTTTTTGGATGAATAAAACAAACATCTTCTTGCATAATTTTCGTTTTTAATCCTTCTGAAGGTAAGTTCCAAAGTCTAACTGTAGCATCATTTGAAGCTGTAGCCAATAATTCGGTTTTGAAAGGTGAAAATTGTGTATCTGAGATTAAATCTTTATGTCCAGAAATTGTGGCTGGATCAAGAATTTTTTGACCATCGTTTTTTCGGTGTACCACAAGAACTGAAGCTAATGACCATGGTATAGCAAAAAAATTTTCGTTTACTGAAACGACTTCAGATTCTCCGCCTGATTGTTTTTGTACATCTTTTAAATTTGTATAGATTTGGTTTTTTATACATTGTGAACCTGCTAAGTTTTTGAATTTAGATTTTTTGGGCAACAGAAAACTCATAGTTTATTTTTGATTGTTGGAATAAGGTTTGGAAGAAAAATTATACGTTTGATTGGTTGATAAATTGAATCACTCCAAAAAGGAAAAATATTGTTTTTAAAATGAAAATTCTTGATGAACAAAAATTCACAATATTGAACTTTTCTTCAAGTATCCAATCAGATTATTACAACTAAAATTTAGGTTCTGACATGAACAAGCAAGTTGAATCAAAAATCTTAGATTTTTCTGGTAGCACTACACTTCAAAAAAAAGCTGTTGTTTATGGTTGTTTAATTGGAGACAGTTTAGGAGCTACATCAGAATTTAAAATTCCAAACACAGTAGGAAAATTAATGGTCAAAGGATGGCCTTCAACATACATTGGAAGCGGTCTATGGAAACCTGGAGAACCAACTGATGATTCTGATATGGCCATGTGTATTTTACGAAGTTTTATTTTCAAGAAAAAAAAATTTCACCAACAAGACGTTTTGAACAACTTCATTCAATGGTACAGAAACGGACCAAAAGATATTGGCTTCACAACAGTAAGAACTTTATCTTCAGCTGAAAAAAATCGAAATAATGGTAAAGAGTGGTATTTATCAGGATTAGAAGATTTTGATAATCATCCAACATCAGCTCCTAATGGTTCTTTGATGAGAAATGCCATAATTCCTGTCATAACATTAGAATTGGATGTTATGGATGCTATAGATCAAACTGTTGAACAATCAATGATGACACATTTTGGACCACTCCCAGGTAAAAAGAAATTTTGAATTTGAAAGTTTTAAAAAGTTTTGACATGCATTGTCCACACAATTCTAATAAGAAAAGCTTTAAAAAATGAAGAAATTCGAAAAAATCCACCAAATTTTTCTGATATTGTTGATATTTTATCAAATGAATGGAAAGAGTGGAAAAATGAAGTAAAATTCAGAAAAGAAGATAACCCTTCAAAAATTTGGTTGAACAAAGTTGGAAGTGAGAATTTAAATAAATCAGAAACTCAATTCATTGATGAAATTAAAGATTTTGAGAATTTTGATCCCTATACGTATTATTACAAAGGTGTTTCAGGATATTGTGTTTTGTCATTGAAAATAGCATTATGGTCATTGTATCATAGTTTTGATGAACTAAAATTGAAAATTCCAGATTGGTTTGAATCAGAATGGCCTTTCAAAAAATTCAACTTTGAAAGTATCATGTGGGTAGTTCTCATTGGAGCTGATGCAGATACCTATGGAGCAATTGCTGTAAATCAAAAAATTATTAAAATATTTCAAAGGGTCCTTTACTTGCTGCATATCATCCAAAATTACCAGAAGTCCTTGTGGAGAAATTGCAACTCCATGAAGAAATTGAAACTATTTTCAAATCTTTTTGAATTTTTTATAAAAATAATTTATTACACGAATTGTTCAGTTTTTGAAATAATAATATCACCAAATGGTTCATCTTGTTCTGCATTAATAATACCTTTTGATTTGAGAACTAATAATTCAAAAAAGTATTTTCCAGCAACAGCTCTTTTTCTTCCAAATAACATTGCTTCAACACTTAATTCATCTTGATCTTTAAATGATTCTTTGAGTAATCCAACAACTTTTAATGTTTTATCTGTGATTCCTTTTCCTTTATAATCTTTTGCCAATTCTTCTCTGATTTTTCGTTCTTCTTCAGTTTCAAGTTTCTTTGTTTTTTTCTTTTTTGTTGAAGTTGATGGCATTTCAAGCTGACCTCCAATTGATGGACGAACTGATTTTTCAGGTGTAATAAGTTCATGTTGAATATCTTCTTCTGGCATTGGTATACCACCAAATCCTTCTTCTGTTGGTGAAGGTTGTGGAATATAAGTATCTGGAATATCTTCAAAACCTGTCTGTTCACGAATTTGTTCTTTTTCATTTAAATCTTCACGCATTCTTTTTTTTGAATATAATTCATTGAAAGCTGTTGGAAGTCCTTGGATATTTGGTTGATGTAACAAATTATTGAATGTTAAAGGTGTTTCTAAAAGATCTTCTTTGGTTTTTGGTGCTGATTTTAAAACTCTTGTAATATCTGAAGCGTTTGAAATTTGTTGTTTAAATTCTGAACTTGGAATTGAAGTTTCTTCATCAATAATTAACGTTCCTTTTGAAACTAATTTTCTTTTTTTTTTGATAGGTTCTTCTGTTGGAGGAATATCAAAAGTTGTTTCAAAACCAGGTGAAATACCAAAAGGTTCTTCTGGAATTTCTGAAATTCTGCCCATTTGAGGTGTTGATTTTCCAGGAGTAACATTTTCACCCATAATTTGATCCATAATTCCAAATTCATCGTCAATTCCAGGAAGTATTTGTTGTTCTCTAGGCATTTCAACAGAAGGTGTTTTATCCGATACAGAAGGTGGTCCTCCTTGACTTGGTCTGATTTGTGTTTCTGGAGCTGTTTCCCAATTTTCAAAATCATCCATTGTAATTTCTGAAATGTTTGCCATTCTGAAGTTTTCATTTGGATTGATGAAAGTTTCAGCTTCAGGTAAGAGTAATTGAACATTTGAAGGTAAAGTGATACTGGAATGTGTAGCAATTGTATTCTTTTCAGGTAAATCAACTTTGGTATCTGGAATAACTTGCTGTTGAAAAAAAGTGAGTTTTATTTTTTTTTTTACTAATTTAATTTTAGTTAAAGCTTCATTTGCTTCAGCCAAAACGTATTTTACTTTTCTTTGATATATTTTTACAACTCCTAAAAGTAAATGTCCTGAAGTTCTCAGAGCAATTGCGACAACAGGATTCACAATCGAGTCTAAAAGTTTTTTTTAGTTTTTTTATAACTTACTCACTGAGTCTTTGATATCTGTTTCAGTGATTTGATTTTTATTTAGTTTCCTATCCCAATGTGCAGCTAACCAAATTTTAGCCAAAGGGCCTTTCTTTGTCAAGACAAACTCTGAGTAAAACATCACAAAGTTTTGTTGAGGTAACCAATTAAAAGGCGTAACGTTTTTTCTCAAATTTACGATGATTGGTTGTTTTTTTCCAGCGCACTTTTGACAAAACAATTTTCATTTTTTTTCGTGTTTACAAGAAAATTTCAGGATATTTTGTTTTGAGTCATCAGAAAACAAAATGATTGGTGAAAAACAAACTGACCAATTATGACTTCACTCAGTTTTGTGATACTCATCCTTGCTATCACCAGCACAGTATTAGCAACAACTGCAGCTTGTGGTGGATCAGCACGTCTGCTTGAAGTTGAAAGTTTGAACAAACACTCAAAAGATGAATGTGACCCTGGTAAGCAATCTACATTCCTTTTTAATTTTAGCTCACACTTGTCGGTAAAGAATATCAGTTTTAATATTTGTTAAAGTTTTGGATGTGAATGCGGGGAATCAGTATATTTTGACATGAGAACATGGAGAAACTTCAAAACCGCAAAAAATCAAGCTCTTTGGAGAAGTAGTTGTCGTTCTCAATCAATTAAAACTTGGCTACCAAAGAAAATCATTGAGGCTTCTCGAAAATCTGCAAGCTCTATATTCTCTGCTTCTCATTCTCTTCGCATTGCTCTTGCAAATTTGTTCAAAGATACTTTCCATACAATTTTATCAAAATATGAGGCCATGTGCAAAGGTGGAAAAAAAATATCTCAAAAAGATAGAATGGACTTGCAAATACATTTTCAAAATACTGTTAAAAATTTTAAATTTGGCAATTATCGAACGGCTTTGAAAAACAAAATTCAAAAATCTGCTCAAGATATTTTTGATGAGCTGATTGTTCGTTTGGACAATAAGAAATTTGATTATTGTTCCTGTAATTTATTCTTTTACAGAATTGGAGCTGTTGGAATTGTGTTGACAAATCGTGCAAATAAAGGTTGTAGGGCAAAGTGTCCGAATTGGAGAGCTGAAAGAAAAAAAAGACGTCGTCAATTAATTGCTAAGAAAAGAGCTAAAAGAAAAAAAAAAAGAGTAGCAAGAAGAAATAGAATCAGAAGAAGAAGAGCAACAAGAAGACATCAAAGACAAAAAAGAATTAAAGCAAAAAGAGCAGCAAAACAAAAAAGAAGAGCAGCAAGAAGAAATAGAATCAGAAGAAGAAGAGCAGCAAGAAGAAGTAGAAGAAACTTGAGAAGAAGAAGAAGAAGTGTTTTAGCAACAGATCCAGTAATCTTGGAAATTTCAAGTTTAGGAAATCCATTTGGCATTGAAGCAGTTATTTCTGAAAATAAAGCTGATAACTATGATAAAACAAATATTATTAAAGAATAAAGTTCACACAAGAAAAATTTTTTTTCATGATGATTATCATTGGCCAATTAAAAAATATTCTCATTGGTCAGAAATTAACATCGTTTTTATCAGATGAGTAAAGAATTAGTCAACGTCCAAGTGTCCATCAATGAATGGCGTAACATGGACAAACTTAGTAAACTTCCAAGGGATAAGACATACAAATTTGAAATTGTTGAAGAATCGTCAACTGTGTTAAAGAAAAAAAAAACCTTAGGAGGAACAGAACCTGATATTTTTGACAACAACAACAAAGACAAATTAGATGCTTATAAAATAGGAGCTGTTATAAATTTTCAAGTGGAACTCGAAAAGGTTGGAAACAAATACAAAGAAAAAAAGCTTAGACTACTTCTTCTATGGGGTTCAAAAGGTTCAAAAGCATGGAGTTCTCAATCTATTAAACCAAATGAATGTTTTGTACATGAAGGTGAATTGAATACTTATGACCGTGAAGACTCTTGTAAATTTGAAAAAGCGTCAAGTTATTTATTATATACCATACTCATTTGGCCATCACATCTTAGTGTAGAAGAAGCCAGAAAAAAAGCAAACGAAAAAGGTGTCACTTCAATGTAAGAAAAAAAAAAAATTAATTTTTTTTTTTTTTAGAAAAGACAAAAGAAAATCATTTGCTCAATCTTCATTCAATTTAAAATTAACAGAAGGGTATGATCCTGTTTTTGGAAATCCTTTAGAGTCACCACGTCCAATGGAATCACCTCTTTCTGCAAGAGGACATTCAAGAAATTCCTCAGGTTCACTTGGATCTATGGGATCAATGGGTTCAATGGTATTCCAAAAAGAAGAAGAGTTACCTGAAGTTTATCAAGAAGCAAGAAAAGAATTTTTAAAAAAATCAAAACAAGACACTAACTCAAGTATTCAATCATTACAAGAAAATATTACTTTACAAGAAAAAAAAGCAGAAGCAATGCCTGAGACAATCAAACAATCACTTGAAACAATTGAAAAAGAAATGGATAAACTTCACAAAGAGAAGAAAAAAGAACATAGAAAATTAGAAGATTCAATGGAGGATATTGAAAGTGATAAAATTGAAATAGTTTCATCATTAGATGAATGGAAATCAAAAAAACAAAAAATTGAATCAGAACATTTTGATCTTTTAAATCCACTTGAAAAAAAACAAACTGAATTAAAAGTTACACATGATAAAATGGAAGGACAAAAAAAGAATGCTACATTACTTTTAACACAAAAATTAACAACAAAATTAGTTGCTTCTCAAAATGAAATCAATCGTATTCAAAAGATAATTGATGAAGAAACACAAGAAAAAAAAGAATTTAATGAAGATATCAAATATATGACTGGAAAAATTGAAGAATTTAAAATAAAATCAAATGATTTAGAAATACAAAAGAAAAAAGCAATTGAGCAAAAAGAAAATCAAATTTCAAAACTTAAAGGAAAAAATGAAGAAAAAGAAAAAGAAATTCAATCAAAAGAAACTATTTATATTAAAAGTCTTGATGCTGTCAAGAAAGAATATGAAGAACAAAAGAAAATACTTGATAAATCATTAGAGGAAAATACAACAATGAAAAATGAATTGAAACCATTAAAAGATTCAATTTTAACACATGAAAAAAATAAAATTGAAAGAATTGAAAAAAATATCATTAAGAATACATCAAAAATTGTTAAATTAAAAATTCATGATAGTTTGAACAAATCAGAAGAAACATTTTTATCAACACTTCAATCTGAAAAATCAAATGAATTTTTAAATACTTTAGAGAATGAATTAAGTTCTTTAGAAGAAAAAACAAAACCTCTTCAAAAAGAATTTGAAGAAATTTCAAACAAAAGAATTGAATTATCTGGCAAATTATTGATAAAAAGAAAACAAAAAATTGATGGTTTGAATGATAATTTAGAAAAAAGAAAATTATTAAAACAATTTGAAAAAGATAATGAATTGATTAAAAAGTCAAGAATGAAATCTTTATCTGTTGATGAAATGGAATCATTGGTTGATGAATTCAATTCCGAATTTTCGACCAATAAAAAGATTGCAGCGATTAAATCAGAAAATATTGAATTGAAAAAACAAATTAAAAAGAAAAATCCAGAAGAAGCCTTATTAACTATTGAAGAAGCAAAAACGTCAATTGCTAAAAATACAGACGAAATAAAGTATCAACAAATCAAAATACAAGAAAATGAAAAAAGATTAAAAGAAGTTCAACAAGAAATTGAAGAAGATAAAAAAAGTGATTTTGATTTAAAATTCCAAGAACTTTTAAAAAAAGTTGAACAAGTTAAAAAAATTGCAAAAGAAAAAAATGATAAAGCAACTTCATTAGAAAAAATTTATGAACAAAAATTAAATGAAAAAAAAAAGAGGGAAAGAAAAATCAAAGAAATTGAAAATGAAATTGAAATTATTGATAGATTTACAAGACAAACAGGAGAAGCACGTGAAGTCAAACTTAATGTTATTAAAACTACAGAAGCAGTAGAAGAAGCAGAATATATTATTGAACCTTTGATTTCATTAAAAGGTGGTATTACAAAATTCTTAAAAGAAATCAATAAGAAATGTTTAGATTTAAAAGGAAAAACAATTTCAGATATTTTAACTTCTGATGACACAATCAATGATAGAATTGAACATTTAATTTTAAAACCATTTATACACATCTTAAATCATGGGTTTTTAATTGGTCAATGGTATTTTACAACAGGTCATGTTTGGAGAATGTTTGAAGTCATTTTACCTCATCATGAAAAATTATTCAAAATTTTTGATCTTTCAATTAAAATGGTTGATAATGATATTAAAATGAAAAATCGTGATGGTTTATCAACAACAAAAATTTATGATTTTTATTTGAAAGTATTTTTAGTTATTTGTTTAGAGTAAGTGTTTTTTTTTGATGTTTTAAATGATCCTTTATAAGAGAGAAATTATTAATTTCATTAATTGAAGCATTAGTTGATTTAGAAACGATTGATGTTTATTTTCAAAATACAGCTATTCTTCATACTCCTAATGATGTTATTAAATTAAAAAAAATAGTTGCTGTTTTATCAAAAATACCATTTCATTTTTCGGATCAATTATTTTTCATGCAAGAAAGAAGAAAATTAAAAGATATTGGTTCAGAAATGTATAGCAAAATGAAAACTAGATATAGTTTATTTGATGGTGAAATGGAAATGGAAATGGAAAATTAAATGTTTTTTTATTTGAATCATTCTTTGGTTTTTTGGAACTTTTTTTTTCAAAAGATGATTCCATTTTTAGAACTTAAAATTTGTTGTTTTTTTATTTTGTTTTTTATTTATTCTATACAAGTTGACTATTCTGGATTCTTTTTATTCCAGTCGTTTTCATAATAAATTAGAAGGTCGTTTAGTTTCAGTTTTTTAGCAAAATTGTAGGTTTCATTATCTGAGGAATGTACAATTTCTGATATAGTTTCATCTTTTAAGCACTCGTTTTCTTTTGATTGTTCTACTTTTTCCCTGATTTCATTTTTTTTTATAGTTTCATCTGAATCTGATGAAACTCGATTTTTCTTTGATTTTCTATATTTCTGATATTCAGCAAAGGAACTAAAATTTTGTGCGTTGCTCATCAAAAAAAATTGCCACCACAAAGATTTTTTTCAACAGTATATTAAGCCAATCAGAATCATCTCCAAAAATACTCTGAAAATGAAACAAATTCATTTTAATTCTTTAGAAATTATATTTTACAATTCCAACTAAAAATAATTTGAATTTGAACCAATCATTTAATTTCATTGGTTCAACTTTTTAATTTTTTATTCCTCACGGGTAACTACTCAAAGAAAAAATTTTTTACAAATGAACGGAATGCCAATTTCATACGATCAATATGGACAACCTTTTGTTATCCTCAGAGAACAAGACCGAAAAAAAAGATTATTTGGTCTTGAAGCACAAAAAGTAAAAAAAAAAAAAAAAAAAAATTAAAATTTGAATCCATAGGCTAATATTTTAGCTGCTACTACCATCGCAAATACACTTAAAACATCTTTAGGACCAAGAGGTAAAAAAAAATTAAAAAATTAAAAAAAAAAAAGGTATGGATAAAATGCTTGTAAGTCCAGATGGTGATGTAACTGTTTCAAATGATGGTGCAACTATTCTTGAAAAAATGGATGTTGAGCATCAAGTTGCCAAACTTTTAGTTGAATTATCAAAATCACAAGACGACGAAATTGGTGATGGTACAACTGGTGTCGTTGTTCTTGCTGGAGCTATTTTAGAACAAGCACAAAGATTACTTGATAAAGGAATTCATTCAACAAAAATATCAGATGGTTTTGATAAAGCTTGTGAACTTGCTTGTGATGAACTTGAAAAAATTGGTGATAATATCGCTTTTGATGGAAATGATTATGAATTTATGGTTAAAACAGCTAGTTCAACTTTAAACTCAAAAATGTAAGTTGACCATTTAGAGTTACTTATTATTTTTAGTATCAATAAACATAAAAGACAAATGGCTGAAATTTGTGTCAAAGCTGTACTTGCTGTTGCTGATTTAGAAAGAAAAGATGTTAACCTTGAACTTATTAAAGTTGAAGGTAAAACTGGTGGTAAATTACAAGATACTTCACTTGTTGAAGGTATTGTTATTGATAAAGATATGGCTCATCATCAAATGGACAAAGTTGTAAAAGATGCAAAAATTTGTATTCTCACTGTAAGAAAAAACTCAATTTTTTTTTTTGACATTTAAAGGCTCCTTTTGAACCACCAAAACCAAAAACTAAAAATTCAGTTTTGATTGATAACGTTGAAGATTATCAAAAACTTCACAAAACAGAACAAGACTTTTTCAAATATCAAATTAAACAGGTTTTAGATTCTGGTGCAAATTTAGTTTTATGTCAATGGGGTTTTGATGATGAAGCAACACATCTTCTTATGCAAAATAAACTTCCAGCTGTTAGATGGGTTGGTGGTGTTGATATTGAACTCATTGCTATTGCTACAGGAGCTAGAATCATTCCAAGATTTCAAGATATTTCAAGTGATAAATTAGGAAAAGCTTCATTAGTTCGTGAAATCTCATTTGGTACAACAAAAGACAGAATGCTTTCTATTGAAGGATGTTCAGGTTCTAAAGCTGTTACAATTTTTATTAGAGGTGGAAATACAATGATTATTGAAGAAGCAAAAAGAGCTATTCATGATGCACTTTGTGTTGTTAGAAATTTAGTAAGAGACAACAGAATTGTTTATGGAGGTGGTTCAGCTGAACTTGCTTGTGCAAAAAAAATTATTGAAGAATCAACAAAAACTGATGATATTGATCAATATGCTTTTCAAGCTTTTGCTGATGCTCTTGAAGCAATTCCTGCTGTTTTAGCTGAAAATTCTGGCTTGGACCCAGTTGAAAATGTTTCAAAAATTAAAGCTGAACAAGCAAAAACAAATAATCCACATCTTGGAATTGATTGTCTTTTAAAAGGAACTTCAGATATGAAAGAACAAAATGTTTTTGAAACTTTAATAGGAAAACAACAACAATTTAAACTTGCTACTCAAGTTGTTCGTATGATTTTAAAAATTGATGATGTTATTGCTACAACTGAATTCTAAATAAATTCTTTTATTTACAAAATTATTTCATTCAATCTTGGTAATATGGTTGATATGAATCTTCTATTTCTTCGTATGTTATCAAAAATCATTTGTGTATAAGGATGTTCAATATCCTTTTGCATTTGTTGAAATTCTTCATATTTAATAACTGAATGAAATGTTTCTGATAAATTTAATAAAATTTCATTTAAATCTTGTTGATCAAATATTTCTTTTAATTCTCCTGAATTTTCTAAATAAAAATTCCATAAAATGAAATTTGCATTTAAATTTTTTGATAATTTTCGAAGGATATTAAAATTTCGAAATCGAAATGAAATTGAAACTAATTGAGAAATTAAATTTGGATACTTTGTAAAAGTTAATGAATCTAATAAATCTTCTTTTTCTAATTCATTTGTTGATGACTCATATTTTTTAAAAAGGTCAAAAAAGTTGATTTGACTTCCGTGAGTTATCAAATTTCTAAAAATTAATTTTTTATAATAATAAGGTAATACATTTTGTTCATAAAGTAAATTCAAATAATTTCCAACTTTTTCATTTTGATATTTTATTCCAATTGAAAAAATAATCTTTTTGAATTCAATATTATCATTAAAATTTGATAAATGAGGTTCAATCAATTCATTAACATATTTTTGAAATTTTAAACCCAATAAATCAGGTGAAAATATTAATAAATTATCCAATCGATTCAATTTATTTTCAATCAAATTCCAGACAAGAGTTGAATTATATTTTGATAATTTTTGTATTATTTCAAAAGTAAATTTAAAATCCAACTGATTATCAAATGACATTTCAAATGAATTTTCCAATAAAAAATAATGTTCTTCTTCAGAGAGATGATGAATATGTTCAATCATTTTGTTTAGAATATCAATTGAATAATCAATTCTATACAAACCAGGTAAAATTGAAATATAACTTGAAGTTGAATTAAATTCATAATTTAATGTTGAAAATGAAATATTCAATGAATTTCTTTGATTGTCATATCCAAAAAGTGAAAGACTCCAAATTTTATTTCTTTCAAAAGAAAGTGGATCAAATGAGTATTTGAACTGTGAAACAAAATAGGTATCTTGAAATTTATCAATTTTAATTAAAGGTATTCCTGGGTATTCAATAAAATCAACAAATGATGAATTTGGAATGAGTGATAATAATTGATTAGAATTAAGTGTTTCATATTGATAATTTTGGAATATATCTTTTAATAGTTTATGTAAATCTATATTTGATTTCATTTGATAAAATATTGACATTCCTTTTTGTTTATTAAAATTATGTAATTTTAAATCATTTGATTTTAGTGGAGTAGTTTGTGAATAAGAATCAAACATTAATGAATTTGTTAAGTCATTCAGAAATTGGTATTTAATATTTTCATTATTATTCTTTGATATTTCAATTAAATTAATGAAGGTGTTTTGTATCCATTGATCATTTTGTGAAAATGAAATTAATCCACCATTCCATGTTTTTGAAATAGATTTGCATAAAATTGAATCAGACGTTGATAATAAACCTAATTTTTCAAATGTATAACCCAAATTAAAAAAATCAATTTTTTTAATGAACAAATCAACATTCAAATAATTTTCAATAAAAACTGTGCAATTCAAGCTATTTTGAATGAAATTTTCATCAATACCGGGGCCATAGAAATTAAATTGAACATTATTTTTATAAATTATACTCGTTGAATTGATTATATTTTTGTTGAAAAATATAAACCCAATTTGATTGGATGATATTAAATCAGTTTTTTCAAAAGTCAAAATCGTTGAATTCATAGTCGAATTTTTTGGTGTATTTGATAAAACATCATAAATATCACCCAATGAACTTCTATTTACACTTAATTTATAAATTGATTTCCATTGGGCTTCATTAAAACAAGGAAACAAAAAACTTGAATTTGGGTGACTAAAATACAGTCCATCTTTAAAAATGAACGAATTTTCTAAATTTCCTTCAAAATCTAAATTTAACTCATATACTTTTTTTGTATCAATTTCTAAATATTTAAACTCCACCAAATGAACTCCTTCTTTTTTCAATTTTGTTTTTCTTAATCTTGAGTCTGAAAATTTCAGTTTTGTGATTTTTAATTTATTTATATTTAAAACAAAACAAGTACTTTCCAGTATATTCAATTTAATTTTGACACTTCCAGTGTATTCTTTTGTTTGAAAATTTGGATTTATTTGAACGTGGTATTCAAGAGGTCGGAAATTTTTTGGATATGTATTTACATTGTTTATATTTATATGACATGAAGTAGTTGTTCTTACGTGAATATGCCAGGCTCCAATGACTATTTTTTTAATTTTTTTTTTTGTTACTTGAAGATACAGCTGTTCCAATGGCCAGTAGAGCAAGAACCCAAAAAAAGCACATGGTGGTTAATGTTCGTGGTAGATTTCTTAGAAATCGTACTGTACGAATTTGATACCACAGATCCATTAACTCTGACATCTTTTGTTTCAAAAAAGCAAATATGTGATTGGATGAATAAGAATGGAACGGATAAATTTTGGTTGAATCTCAGTATTCCTTTTGTGTTATGTTTGTGTTATTTTTGCTGTTCAATAATAGAACATACTTGGGATCAAGCAGGCAAACACTTGCACATGATCGACAGATGGATCATTGTAGAATTAGTTTTCCTCCAAATAGCTTCAAAATTTAGAAACAAGTAAACGTTTTATCCAAAAGAACTGAAATGGATTGGATGAACAAGAATGGAACGGATAAATTTTGGTTGTATCTCAGTATTCCTTTTGTGTTGTGTTGGGGTTGGAGGATTCAGTTTTTTTTTGAAATTAATTTTTTAGCTCGAGAATTGAACTCCAAAAAATAATAGAACGTACTTACGTGCTTTCTTGTGAAGTAAGTGAACACAAACATATTTAAGATACAATGAATTCATGATCATTCATAGTTTTATTAAAAGAACTGAAATGACATGATTGGACAAAACAATGACAAGTAAATTCAACCAAACTGAAGCAGTTTTGAACAAAATTCCTCTACAACAAGAATCATTGGAAAAACTTGCTGGTTCTCACAACTATGTAATCAAAAAAGAAAAAGAAAAACAAAAAATTTCCGGATTCATAAACACAAACTCAGACATGGAAAAAGAAATAGAAAAATATTTCAAAAATAAAAGAATTTTGATTACAGGAGCTTCAATGGGTTTAGGAGAAGCACTTGCAGAACATCTCTCAACTTTCCAAACTAAATTAATTCTATGCGCAAGAACTGAAGAGAAATTACAAAAAGTTGCCCAAAAGTGTGAAAAAAATGGTTCAAAGGTTTTAATTTCAAAATGTGACGTAACTGAAGAAAAAGATTGTGAAAACACAGTTAAAGAAACCATCAACAAATTTGGAGGAATTGATGTATTGATTCTTAATGCTGGTATTTCTGGAAGTGTTGCTTTTAGCAAAATGAAAGATTTAAGTTTATTTGGTAAAATGATGAATGTTAACTTTATGGGTTATGTAAACATGACTTTTCATGCTCTACCTGAAATAAAAAAAACTGATGGTAGAATCTGCGTAATTTCATCTTTATCTGGAAAATTAGGAATTGCATTGCGAACACCTTATTGTGCTTCAAAACATGCTGTAAATGGATTTTTTGATACTTTGAGAAATGAATTAGCTGTAGAAAGTCCAAATGTTAAAATTACAACCTGCGTACCAAGTTGGATTGATACATCACTTAGAACAAGACATTTAGTTGAAACACAACAAAGTTATGATCAATCAAAAATTATAAGTGTAGATGAATGTGTTACAAAATCACTTTTTGCAGTTTCACAAGGAAAAAGAGAAGAAAGATATTCGGGAATGATGAGCTTTTTACCATTTTTAACAACTATTGAACCTGAACTCGTTGATTCATTCATAAAAAAAGCAGTTTATGGAGAAGCTAAATTATAAATTTTATTTCAAATATGAAATTTTTGATTTCAATTTTTTGACATGTCCAGGTAATGAAATTCCAAGATTTTGGAAATCTTCAAATGAAGAAGTATTTATAAATTCAATAATCTTCTTTGAATTTCCTAAAGTGGTCAAAACTTCATTGTAACACTCTAAATTCAAACACTCTAACCAATTTTCAATATTATCAAAATTGACTTCTTTTTCTAAATACCAAGTTACTTCTTTCTTCAAATGTCTCAAAGAAAACTTAAAATCTGTTACTTTTTCATTTGGAATTCCAATCATTAAGATCTCTTCTTCTGTTAATTGAGGGAATATTGATAAATCATCATAACCTAATTTCTTGAAATTTGATTCAAATAAATCAAAATCTGCAGATCTTAACCAAGATTTAACTGAAGATAAATGTTGTGGTAATTCATTATCCACGAATCCCATTGGAGAAGGTGAATTAACTTTCATGAAAGAACCAGATCTCCTTCTTCCTCTTTTGACATTAGGTTCTTTCTTAGTAGAACCTCTAATTTTAAGTGGATCAGGATTTAAAACAGCTCCCTTTGATCTCAGTTTACGATAAACATTTCTGAATTCATCCAATAAATAACTAGAATCTACTCTATCTTTTGGATTTTCACACAAACATTTTTTAATTAAATTTAAATATAAATTTGAATTCTTGTAGTTCAAAGATGACAAATTATCATCAATGGATCGAAATCTATTATCATTTTTTTCAAAATCTTGAATTTCAGATAAATGATATTTTTTAGAAAGGAAATAATTCAATGTCAATCCAACTGCCCAAATATCAGATTCTTTTGATAATCTATTGATCAAATTATTAAAACAAATATTGTTTACTTTTCATTTCCATTTGGAGATTTGAATGATGAAGATTCATCAATTTCATTAAATCCAGTTAATTTTAGAACAGGACCTAAAACATCTGTTTTAACAATAATATTCTTTGGTTGAATACTCCCATGAGCAATATTTTGAGAATGAATAAAATTCACAGAATCCAAAAATTGAATACAGTATTCAACAATTTCCTAAAAAACTAAACTTTTTAAAAAACTTACAAATTCAGTAAATGTTTTGAAATTTCTATAAAATGTCAATAAATCACCCAAATCACAATATGGAAAAACAATAACTTCAGAATTATCTGAACTATCAACTATAACTTCTATTATTTCCAAAATATTTTTATGCTTCAACTTCTCTTGAACATAATCAGATTTAGAATTTGAGAATACTCCTTTTGAGATTCTCAAATAAAATATTTCATTTTTAAATTCAACTTTATAAGAAATTGTTTCCATTTTTTGACTAAGTAATTGTAATATTTGATATTTGTTCGCAATTTTTGATTCTTTAACTTTTGAGAAATAAGTTTTCAATTTCCAAACATCTGATAATTTTTTTAATGAACCATTTTCATAGGTCATTCCCCCATGAACCAATAAATTGTCTTCATAAATTAATGTGCAAGATAAGAATCTACCAGGAGGACCATCTTCAAAATGAACAACATCCCATCCTTGAATACCTTGTGTATCACATGTAAATATCTCTGAAGGAAAAGATGAATTTGGATTTTTAAAATCTGGAGAATAACCTCCATACAACAATAGAAAAGATTCATATGAAACTAATATATGACCCTGTCTTGGTGATGGTATGTTTCCTTCATATTTTATGTTCTTCCATAACATTGATTCAATATCTAAGCACCACAAATCATTAAGAAGTCTATACTTTGATTTTCCACCAAAAATGTATAATTTAAATTTTGAATTTGATTTTATAACTGTTGATGCATGTTGCATTCTTGGACATGGTACTTTGTTGTTATGAGAATCGTTTTCTATTTCCAAAGTACTTTCAACTGACTCTAAGAAAAAATGTTAATATAATTTTTAATATTACCATCTCCTTTATTGCTGTTAACTTTTATCCACCAAACATCATTTAAAAAACTAAATTCGTCATGACCTCCAAATAAAATTAATTGGTTGTCAAATAAGTAAGAAGAAGTGTGGTCGTATCTTGGTGTTGGTTTTTCTTTAGTAGCTGGTTTAATACTAATCCATTCTGTTTTATTTTCTGTTTTCAAGATCCATGAATCACCCAATATTTCGTTAGCACTTAATCCACCAAAAAGAAAATGACTACCTTTTGAATATTCTGTCAATGTGAATCTTTCTCTTGGTTCAGGTTTTTTATTTGTTTTTATGAATGAGTGACTATCCATTGTTAATTTTTCTTGTGAGAAAATGGTCGAACTGATTTTAGAGTTGAACTTTGAATTTTCATTTGTTCCTCCGAAGGATAAAATTTGAGAGTTTAAACTTTTTTCGTTAATTTTTGATGTTTTTAGAAGAGAGTGTCCACTTAAAGGTTGTTGTTCTTTAACTTGAACTTTTTCCCACTTCATCAAATCGAAAAAAAGTAAAATGCTCCGATTGGACACTGAAAGGTTCAACTTTGGATTGAAGTTTTGATCGATTTCATTGGATTGCCGGAAATGGTTTTACTTTATTTTTAACTGAAATTTCCGTCCAATCATATTATATAATCCCCGAAGAAAGCTCATTCGTTAGCAACTCCGAAAAACAGACATGCCAAAGACAGATACACAAGAAACAAACATTCAAACCGAACTTTCAATGGATGAAGGAGCTTCAATCTTTATGAAAGCACAAGAAGCATTCTCCAAAGTCAAAAAAGATTCTAAAACACAAGCAGAATACCTCCAAGCTGTAGAACCATTGTTAGATGAATTTTCTCAAGTCGTTCGTAATAATGGAAATGTAGAATTATTATTAGGATGTCCTATTGGTGTTACATACTTTTTCAAATTTCTTCAAACTGAATTTAATTCAGAAAACCTTCAAGCATACATAGATACAATAAAATTCAGAGATTTAGTTGAAAAAGAAAGCAGTAGCATATCCGAATTACAAGTAACTTATTTTTTCATTAACTTTTTTTAATAGAAAGAAAAAGAAGAATACTATATAAATTATTTACATCCTGAATCATTAATGGAAGTAAATATATCAGGACCTTTAAGAATTACATTATTAGATGTCATGGACGCACTTGAAAAATTATCAGATGATTCTTCTGCTTTAGAATCATGGAAAACAACAATGGTTGAAAAAATATTACCAGAAGTCATAAAAGAACTATTAAGTAACTTAAATGATCCATTTGGAAGATATAAACATTCAAAATATTTCCGTGAATTATGTATGTGGGTTTTTTCAGATTCAGCAGAAGAATACAGAGACAGAATTAGTCAAAAGAAAAACAATCAATTAATTCTTAATGATATTATTCAATGGGATAAAGAATTGAAAGTACCTCATCCATTAAAGATTGTTAGTGATGCTATGGGTTATTTAACTGAACTTTTACAAATGGAAAAATTTTGGACTGAAGAAGGTACTTTGGATCATGAAAAAGTTCAAAATGACAGATCATGCAAATCATGGATTTTCATGAATGAATTAATTTGTCAATTACAAGTTGTTGATTTAAAACAATTATCAGAAAAAGAAAGACTTGTATTTTTCATCAATACATTTAACTTGATGATGGTACATGGATCAATTGCTTCTGGTGGTGTTTCATTTACAGTTTTACAAAGAACAATTTTCTTAAAAGAAACATTTTATAATATTGGAGGAGAGTTGTATTCAATTGATACAGTTCTCAATGGAATTTTAAGAGGAAATGTAAATTATTCAACATCACTTTCATTTAATTCATCATCTCAAGGAAGATTTTCAAAGAATGATCCAAGAAGACAATTCATTATTCCTTATACTTCACCTGACATTTTATTTGCTTTGATGACTTTGACATCAGTCACTCCTGACTTGGTAATTTATAATGTAGAATCATTTGATTCACAATTAAAAGAAACAAAAGAAAAATTCATCAAAAAGCATGTGATTGTCAATGAAACATCAAAATTACTCGTTTTACCAAATATCTTCATGGAATTTAAAAGAGATTTCAAACAAAAAAATCAAGATGTTGAAACATCAATTCAATCATTTGTTGGACCAATTGTTGATAAAAAGTTGACTGGATACAAACTCAAAGAAACAGATTCTAACTTGGAATTGAATTATTTTGGATATATTCCAAATCAACAATTCAAGGAAAAAATGATGAAAATTCGACCAATTGAAAAGAAAGAATCAAAATCAAGACAACAAACATTACAAGAAATTGTTGCTTTAAGATTAGAAAAAGTGAAAGATGAAGCAGTTCCATTTGAAGATGTAGAATCATTGACAAAAACACAAATTAGTGGATGGATTTTGAAATTCTTGAGCTCAAATAGTGGAATTGAATTTACAACAAAAAAGACATTATTCAAAACATATGAAAACTCATTTACAACAGATAGATTACTCACTTGGTTCGAAAAACAAAATGTTCTTCGTGAAAGAGCTTTGGAATTTCTTACAAAAATTCATTCAATGAATGTTGTTTTAATCTTATCAGGACCTTCAAAAATCACAGATTCAACAAAACAAAATCTTCAGATTCAAACACCAATGTTGGACCATTTAGAAGAAGATTGTATTTATTCATCAGTTTTGATCAAAAAGAATAATTTCTTCTCCAAAACTTCATATCAAGTTTATTTATATCCAAATGCTTTGATTTTGACTGATCAAGGAAAAGTTGTTCAATCTATTAAACTTGGAAGTTATGATTGTGGTGCTACTATTGAAGGAACAAGCAATTGTTACAGATCAATAGTACAAAAAAGTGCTAACAAAAAAACACCACAATTTGAATTTGTTGTGTTGCCATATACTGCTGAAAAGTTCACAACTAAATCACATGAAGAAACTGATAAATGGATGGAATCTTTTGCCAAAGTAAAAGGTGCGACTGTAGTTGAAGAACAACAAGAAGATGTATTGAAAAGTAGATTCAGCTTATTCAGAAAAAGTAGTTCAATGTACAAAATCAAAAATTTGGAAAAAAAAGCATCATTGGTTGAAATGGCTAAATAAATAATTCCTTTTGTAATCACCTTCCTTTTCCGATTTCAATTCGAACAATTTGTCCAATAAAAAATCATTTTTTCAAAACTTCCATATTTGTGTTTTTTCTGAATGAGCGAAAAGGAAATAAATTTTGAAGAGTTGAAAAAAACAAATATTGAAGAATACAAAAGACTGAAGAAAATCCAACACTTACAAAGTGAAGAACCATATGACAGAAAATTAAAAAAATTAAAAGCTCAACAAAAATTACAAGCAAAAAAATTAAAGAAACAAAAAACACTTGTTAAAAATGAATATCAGGATGCTAAAATAGCCATAATAGGAGCTGGAATTGGTGGTTGTTCTATAGCTTTGAGCTTGAAAAATTATGGATTTACAAATGTCGTCGTTTACGAAAAGGATTCTCATTTTAATTCAAGAAGACAAGGATATGGACTTACTATACAACAAGCTGTTCCAAGTTTAAAAGAATTAGGAATTTTTGAAAAAGTCAAAGAAATAGACACCAAAACAGAATCACGTTATTTTTTCAAACAAAATGGACAAATTAAGAAATTCTACGGACGTACATTCTTTAATCAAGCACAACAAAATAAATTCAATCTACACACATCACGACAAGATTTAAGATATTTATTAATAAACAAAGAAGAATTAAACATCAAATGGAATCATAAATTGAAAGGCTTAAAACAAATTGAAGATAAAGTTCAATTAGAATTTGAAAATGAAACTTTAGATGTTGATATGGTCATTGGAGCAGATGGAATTTATTCACAAGTTAGAAATTTGTTTTCTTCAAAAGAGATGAATTATCTTGGAGTAATGGTGGTTTTAGGTATAGTTTACGTTGATCATGAGTTATTAAAAAAAACTACCTTCGAAACGAGCAATGGATTGGTTAGAATTTATACAATGCCATTTTCAGCACAATTTGAATCAACAGATAAACGAATCAAAACTATGTGGCAATTATCATTCTCAATGGATGAAAAGGAAGCCGCATACTTGTCTAAAAACAAAAAAGATTTAAAAAATCTTGTTTCAAAATTAGTTTCTAATTTTCATTCTCCTGTTCCAGAAATGATTAATGAAACTGAAATAGATGATTTAATGGGAACTCCTGTTTTTGATAATGATCCAATATCCTTGGAACTACTTCAAAAATATTCAAGAGTGACATTAATTGGAGATGCATTTCATCCTATGAGTCCTTTTAAGAGTCAAGGTGCGAATCGTGCCATTATTGATGCAATGGTATTAGCAAAGTTTCTTTGTCAAAATCCCATTGAAGATTCAATTACAAAATTTGAGAAAACTGTATCAAGAGTAAGTATGGAAAAGGTTTTGATATCAAGAAATAAAGTGACATTATTACACAATGGAAAAGATCCTTCTGATGATATTTCACATGAACATTTAACAATACTTGAATCAGAAGGAATAGGATCATGGACAAAAAATTTAAGCTCAAAAATTAAAGAAATGGGATTTAAGGACATTGGAAATTATCAATCAAAATTTTGTCTTCACTCAATGAGAAGAGATTTATTCACTAATGTGAATTTTCATTTGAAGTAAAAGAATTTTGAAAAAAAGATCAATTTTTTTAATCATATTTTTCTGAGAAATCTAATTGATGTCCAAGTAATTTTGCAACGTCTTTTGGTGTTCTTCCAGTTTTATCTTTTTTATTGCAATCTGCATTCATTGATATTAAAAAGTGAATTGATTTTTGTTTATTAAGAGCAGCTGCTAAATGTAAAAGACTCCATGGAATTTCAAAATGAAAATTTTCTCCTTCCTTTTTGATTTTAGTGTTTTTTATTTATTTACTCTTTCCCTCTATAAAAAATTTTTTTAACTTTTGAATTGAATCACTTACAACCTGAACAATGGAGTTTCAATTTGATATATTTGCTTACATACTAATAGTTAAAATGATTTTCATGATATTTCTTACGAACTTGAATTTTAGAATTTAACCATCAATTTACAGTCTTTTTAGAAAATTTAAAGAATTTTTTGAATACAGAATACTTCACAAATTAAAATTGAAAAATTAAATTTACCACCTAAAATAATTAGAATATCATAATTACATTCTAAAAATTCAATAAAAAAACAAGGTTACTTCCTGGGGAAATTTTAGAACTTAAAAAGAAAATTTTACAATTGGTGCTTTAATAAACTAAAAAAAGGTTAAATATCAATAACAAGATTACAAACTGTTTAAATTTATTAAATAAATAAATTCTTACTTTCTTTTGGATTTAAAAAAGTAATTTTTTACTTTCTATTTTGGATTTAAAATTTAAGAATTTTACGCACTACAAACTAAATCAAATAATGAAGAATTACTCCCTTTTTTCAAAAATTAAAAATACTACATTATAATACAGGCTATATATATTAATAATTCAAATAAATACATTCTATTTCATTTTTTAATCTCCTAAAAAAAACCTACTTCCTTTTTAAAAAATTGAATATCATCATAAAGACATACTCCCTAATTTTTAAATGAAAAAAAACAAATTCGTTTTACTCTCTTTTAAAAATAAAAACAAAAGTTAAAAAAAATACTTTCTACTCAAATAAATTATAAAATACAATTTTCTTACACACTTATTTTTTGTCAAATTTTTTCACGACTTACTCCCTAAAAATTGAAAATTTAATTAAAAATAACAATTAAAAACGATTGGATATCTCTTTGGAACATAAAAAAGTATTTCAATTTACTGTCTGTGAAATATGAATTTTTCTTTTTTCCAAACCAATTGACTCACATAGTAATTTTTATCAAAAAATTTTGACATCATTTTTGTATCTTCATCATATACTGCTTGATATAATACATCATAATCAAATGTTTCTTCAGCTGTTTCATTGTTCTCCACAAACATTTTTCAAGAAATGAATTTAATTGGTCAAATATAAAGTTTATTAATCAAGATCTAAATCAGCAACATCTTCAACAATTTGAGCTTTTGAAGCATAAAAAGTTAATGGTGAGTCAACTGATGTCGATGTTTGAAATTTAGGCAATAAATTTGACAACTCAGAGGAGCTTTGAATATGATCTTTCAACAATTGAACAGAACTTTCATAACCTGTATATCTTTCAGATAATATAAATCTTGAATAAGTATCTGCTAAATTCTCTTTAATTGTCAGAAGACAACTATCAAATAAATCAGGTTCAAACTGTTCATTTTTAATTTTTCTATAAACTTCTCTACAGAACTTACCAGAAATATTCGCTTCTAATTCTGATAAATTTCCATTTAAATATTTCATATAAATATGATTCGCCAATATTTTTCTAGTCGCAAAATCTTCTTCAATTTGATATTTTTTAATATCTTGATAAAGTAATACATTTTCATTTGAAAACTCTTTTTTGACATACTCTTTAAAAATTTCAAATTTTTCTTCATCTTTAAAAATCTCATCAATCGTATCATTATCAAGTTCAACTTTTTGTTGGAAAAGTTCGATGAATTTTTTTAATGCCGTCAAAATCATCACAAAGCCAGAAAAGTAAAAAATAGTAAAAACACGATATAAAGTACTATAAACAATAGACCATATTGTATTATCTAAACATCTCTTTCCATTCCAAAACCAAGACATTTCTAAAATTTCAACAACGATAATTGGTATAATCCAAATTTGTTGTAGACGAAATGCAAATGGATCAGATGAAAAGAATTTCTTGAAATTACAAATAAAATCTCTTAAATTCAAAATAATATCTAAAATTGTCAAACAAATGATTATAAAAATAAAAAATGATTTGAATAGTATTAATTTGACTTGAAAAAATTGAAATAATAAATCATTCATTAATAATGGTGCATGATAAAGATGAGAAACAATTAATATAAAAATAAATGAAAATACACCTTGACTGAAAAACAACAAAAGTGAACCAATTAATGAACCAAAATCAGATGTGAAGAATTTTAAATATGCAATAAATCCAATAATACTAGATGAAACTGATGTATTTGAATAAATAAAATGATAATTTCTTTGAATAAATAAAACTAAAAAAATTCTTAACATGTTCAGAATAATCAACAAATAAGAAGAGAATCTCAAAGTGACAAAAATGACATCTTGTAAAATATATTCATATTTATAACTTTCTTCAACTGTCATAAAATAAGGTATTAAATTTTGAAATCCTTCAAAAAATTGAATAATTAAACCAAAAATGAGAATAAATCCTCTTGATTTTAGAGGTTGTGAATTTCTCAATAAAATACCAATACAGATCAAGGCTAAAACAATAGTTTGATCAATCATCATATAAACGAAATGCATTTGACTTATTCTTAAATTACATAAAAACACTTCACATGTTTTTGCTTCTTTGAATGGAATTTCAACATATGAATCAATTTGCATATTCCAACTATTTTCTTGATTGTTAAACAAGAGTGATTTATCTACATTTGAAGAAATATTGATAAAATCTGAATTATTATAAACAGATTCATTTACTTGAAATGAAAAAAATAACAAATCCCAACTACCTCTACTGAAATATACTTCTTTAAAATTATTCACAATTTCAAATTTTAAATGTCCAAAATCTTCATTTTTTGTAATTCCTTTGGTTGAATTCCAATATACATATGTTAATTTTTTGTTATTTGAATAACTCTGAAAACTGACAGAACTGAAACCTTCTGGTGTTCCTCTAATTGCTCCATTCACAAAATATTGTTTATCTTCATCTAAATTCATGGATTCATGTATTTCGATGTAATTATTTTTTTTTACCAAACATAGGTTATGTGAGAATACAATTATACAACATAAAAACATTAACAGGTACCTCAACCTCATCAGGTTGTGAAAAAAAATATGATTGGACAAAAAAATTTTAGAAGGTAAAGCAGAAAATTGAAATCATTCGACATCCAGATGAGTTTTTTCTCAACTTTAAAAGTATTTTAATTTGAAACTATTTTTAGAATTTTATTTTATTTTTTCGTATTTTTGAATGAATGGTTGGACATTCTTCAAAGTTTTTGTAGCCAAATAGTATAAATTGTGTGATTTTCTTAAATTACCAATTGAATTCATTAATTGAATATATTCAATCCAAATATCTTCATTTGAATCACCACATTGTTGGATAATGCTATCATATAAAACGACAATTTGAGAAATATCCTTTTCTTTCAAAGAGGTTTCATATTCAATCAACATTCGATAAACTTCGACTTCATTTGGTAAAATTTGAATAATCCTAAAATGTTAACAAAAATAGAATTTTTTTACATTGAAGATGCTTCTCTTGCGCCTTTGACACCAAAATTATCAGTAAACCATTCAAAACATTTTCTTTTCATTTCAAATGTGTTGCATCCAATCATTGCATTTTTCATAAATTTCTTTGTTGTTTCTTTATCACAATTCTCTTTTAAATAATCAATAAAGTAAAACCATAAGTTTTGTTTATTAGTCTTAATTGATAATTCATCTTGTTGATCGATTAATAAATCAAATTTCTTCAAAAAAGTTTGAAATAAGCCTAAAATTTCTTTTTGATCAGTTTTCAATTTCAATAGAAACGAAAGATAAAGTTTTATCAATTTAAAACTAGTTGGGAATTCTAAAATTGCTGTGCTTAAAGTTTCCTTTGCAATTTCAAAATAACCCAAAAATATCAAAATATAACAATAATCCATGTATAATGATTCACTGAACATATTATTCAAATTAACATTGTAATACAAATCATTGATTAAATGATCCATTAAATATTCATAATTCTTTTTTTTATGTTTATTTCTTTCAATAGATTCCAAACAAAATCTAGAATAACATTCAAAAAACTTTTTTGAAGGAATAACCTTTGCAGCTTCATTGAAGTGTAAAATAGTTTCTTTTTCATATTCAAATAAATCTTCATCTTTTTTGTTTTCTAATTTTTTTTTAAATTTGAAAGTTAAACATTCCATGACACATTCTTCATCGTGTGAAAATTTTTTTAATATTTTTTCCAAGATGAAATTTTGAATGGTTTCTGTACTTGATGCATAATTCAATACATTTAACATTTCAAAACGTATTTTGTAGTTATTTTTAAATAATGAAATGTTGTCTATTTGATCATAAATTAACAATGCAACTTTATATGTTTCTGTTGGATTTTCAATAGGTTTAACCTTTTCAATATCTTTTTTATCATCATCTTCATCATCCTCTTCCATTAATTCAATTGCATTTAAAGTTTCAAATTTAAAAAAAGCCAACCAAAGATTTTCACTGGATGGAATTAATTTGACTGCTCTTTGAAATAAATTTCTCGCAGTTTCAGGTGATTGATTAACTTCAACTTGCCATTTTGTTGCTAATATCCAAAGACTTTCATTATCAGGATTCATTTGTAAAGCAGATTCAAAATGATGTTCAACTTTAAAGTTATATTCAATTGACCAATCAAGATATGATTTCCAAAGTAATTCATCAGTTCTATATTTTTTTAATCCTCTTTCAAAAATTGTTGCAATATGTTTACAAACTTTATCCCATTTCTCTAATTTTGGTAATCCATTAACTTGACTTCTTGTTTTTATTAACAAAAGAAGATTAATTTCAAAATTTAAATAATTCAGATAGTGTTCTTTAACCACATCATGAGATAATATTTTTGATTCAAAACTTCTTCTTTGTCTGAAAATACTTGCAGCTTCTTTCTTTTAAAAAATTTAATTTTTTTTCTTCTTTGGTTTTTTTACTGTTGTGATATATTCTTTTTGGACTAATTCATTAACTGGAATAGCACTTTCTTCCAATATTCTTTCAATGTATGATGCTACAGACATGCTTCAATTTTTATTTGTGTTGGTCAAGAAATATGATTGGTCAAACAAAGAAAGTTAAAAACAGATTAATTTTATGGAAGAGATCAATCAACCTTATGAATATATCACAAAAAATACTCAAAGTAATTTATTGAACAATTTGATTGATTCTTTCAATTTATGGATTCAATTGGAGGAAGAAAAAATTAAAACAGTGAAACAAATTGTTCAAAAGTTATATAATTCAAGTTTATTGTTGGATGATATTGAAGATTCTTCACATCTTCGTGAAGGTAAAAAAAAAAAAATTCTTAAATCATCAGGAAAACCATGTAAGAATAATTAAACTTTGTAATTGATTTGAAGGTGCCTATCGATTATTTGGAGTTCCTCAAACAATAAATTCTGCTAATTATTCATATTTTGAGGCATTATTAGAGTTGAATAAATCAAATTTACAAGAATCAAGTAATTTAGTTCTTGAAGAATTGTTGTTACTCCACAAAGGTCAAGGATTAGATATTTTGTAAAAAAATGTATTAATTATTAATTTTAATCAAGTTGGAGAGATCATTGTAAATGTCCTGATGAATCTGAATATCTCTCAATGGTGAAAAATAGTTTGAACAAAATTTTTCAAAAATTCTAACATTGATTATCATCAAGAAATAGGGTCATTATTTAGAATATCAGTTGGTAAATATTTTTCATTCAACTAAAACATAGGTTTAATGCAGAACTATTCAAAAAATTCGACGTAAGTTGTTAAAACACAACAACTAATTATTAGAAATTTTAATTCTTTATTAGATGATTTGTCAATTTTTTTTCAAATTCTAGATGATTATTTGAATTTATTTTCAATGAATCAAATAAATAAATCATTTTGTGAAGATTTTACAGAAGGAAAATTTTCTTTTCCAATCATTCATCATTTGACATTATCAAAAGATGTTAAAGTTTTAAGTAATTTTTTAATTTGAAATTAAATCAAAAGATATCTTAAAACAAAAGACAAATGAAAAAGTACTACTTGATTATGCTATTGAATTAATGAAAGAAACAAGAAGTCAAGAATATACCAAACAAATACTTCATGAATATTTCAATAAGCTTGAAAACCATATTCAAAGTTTAAATGGTAATTCTGCATTATCAAAAATTGTAAAAGAGTTAATTAAAAAGATTGAATAAATTTATTTTTGAAATAAATCATCAACCTGAAATTCTTTCTTTGTTGAAACTAAAAATTCATCAATATTTTTTTCTGTTAATGGATACACACACTTGAAGAAAAAAAATTAAGATCAAGTATAGATTACATTTTTTTGAATACAAATCTGTATTTTTTCATCCAAATTTATTTGAACCTCCTTCAGAGGTTTTTTACAAGTTGGACAAATTTTATTGGGTTGATTCATTGGTCAATTTCTCAAAAGACAAAAATTAATTTATTAAAATTATATTCAAGAACAAAAATATATATTACCTATCTCATTATTCCGCAGTTTTAAAAACTAAATCAAAAATACCACCTGATAAATTGACTTTATATTTCAAATGATGAAGGAAATGTGTTTTTGGATCATTTAAGAACCAAATATCCCATCCTGAATGTGAAACAACACCATTTAAAATTCCATAACTCAAAAAAGCGTACATTGCCATCGGTGAACAACCAAATGGAAATAGAATGATTATCACTGATGCACCACAACCCAGAGACTCCAAAATAAAATCTGGAAAGGACATCATGTGACAAGAAATTCCACTTGTAGCATAAGTCTCATGATGTAAATCATGAATCGACTTCCAACTTGAAAAATGATGCATAGCCCAATGACCAACATAAAATGTGAAATCAAAAACAGCATAAATGATAAAAAACCAAATAAAAGTTGCAAATATGCTCTTATTGTATTTATAATCCAGAGGTGTATAAATATAAAACAAAAATGGCCAAGCAAATAACTGAATGGAATGATTGAAAGCAGAACGAACTACCATCTCTTTGAAAGTATATTTGGATAAACTTTTTGATTTTAATTTGTTCTTGTGGTTTGGATAGCATCTGTCTAAAAATTCAAATAAACAAGATGAACTCCAGTAAGTCAATTCGTATCCAAATACATATACACAAAACAGTAATTGATAATCATAATACCAATTTCTTAAATAGAGGTAAAAGTAATGGCAAAACAAAATTGAAGGCACCAACAACAAGAACCTCATTGAGTTTAAATTTTTGCTGATTGGACGATGAGAAATCAACAAGAACAAGGAATTTTAATCAATTCAGAACACATTGAACAAGGAGAAACAACATGATTAAAAAAGCGAATGAAATAATTCAAAAAAAAACACAAAGTTTTCATTAATTCGATTTTTACAAAATTTATTTTTAAGTTGTTTAGAAACATTTTCTGTGAACAATAGATGGTCCTGATTCTTCGTATTCATCTTTTGAGATCCACATTTGTTGGAAAGTTGAGAGTGAAGCAAGAATTGAACCTCCGATCCAAACTGAGTATTTTCTTTCAGGTGGAGCAACAACTTTAACTTTCATTGATGATGGTGCTAAGTTAACAATTTCTTTTGTCATTCTGTCAGCAATTCCTTCAAACATAGTTGTACCTCCTGACATAACAATATTTTGATATAAATCTTTTCTGATATCAATATCACATTTTTGGATTGAATTGAATCCAGTTTCGTGAGCACCAGTACATTCTAAACCGATAAAGTTAGGTTGGAAGAGAACTTCTGGACATCTAAATCTTTCGTTTCCGATAGTGATGATATTTCCATCAGGAAGTTCATAAGTTTTTTCAACATCTCCTGAAGTTTCAGCTTTAACCATTTCTTCGTCAAAGTCGAGAGCAACATAACAGAGTTTTTCTTTGATATCTCTAACAATTTCTCTTTCAGCTGTTGTTTTGAATGAATATCCTCTTTCTGTTAAGATTTTCATGAGATATTCAGTTAAATCACGTCCAGCAAGATCCATTCTTAAAATAGCATGTGGAAGAG